>VMDO01004683.1:0-19293 GCA_007922755.1 Pedetes capensis
TACATATTTCGGACATGTAGTCAGGAGAGAACAATCCCTGGAGAAGGACATCATGTTTGGAAGAGTGGCAGGTCAACGGAAAAGAGGAAAACCCTCCACCAGATGGATTGACACAGTGTCTGCAACAATGGGCTTAAACATAAATAAGATGGTTTGCCTGGCACAGAATTGGCAAGTGTTTCGATCTGCTGTACATAGGCTCGCTTTGAGTCGGACTCGACTCGACGGCACCTAACAACAACAACATACACAATGGACTACTACTCATCAATAAAAAACCCTGAAATGTTATTTGGAGCAAAATGGATGGAACTGGAGAACATTATCTTAAGCAAACTAACACAAGCTCAAAAAGAGAAATACCATATGTTCTCACTCATGTGTGGAAGCTGAATCATACTTTAAGGAAGAAAAAATTCTATACATAAATTGATATATAAAAAATGCACAATTAAACTTAGCAAAGAAAGGACAATATAAAGAGTAGAAAGAAGGAGGGAGGGAACTAGCAGAGGAAAGCAAAGATTGTGGAAGGTGGAATGGGAAGGAGGGTCAATGTGGAGGGATGAAGGAGGGAGAATAACCTCAATACAAACAGTGCAAATTCATGAGTACATTAGAAAAATAGAGAAATATAACCCCAAATATGCATTTGAGTTTTACTACATATTAGCCACAAGCCTCCATAAACCTTTTGGGTTGATGAAAGTGTTGCCAGAAGTGATGTAAAGGATGCATAATGGAAAAAGCCAATGCTGTATTACTCTGTACCCCATCATCATTTACTAATAAAGGGAGATTTTATAAAAGATTAAGGCAATAAATATGTTATCTAACATTTACTACAGGCTAGATCTATACCTTTTAGGGCTGACTGCTATCAGTTGTCATCCACCACAACCCCAAGGAGCACAGATTCAGCTCCCCTCTCACACTGCCATTTCAGCCATAATTCTCCCAAGAGTTGTCCTCCTGGTTAAGCAAGGCCCACTTGTCTCCATGTGTCCTTTCCTGTCCATGTGTGCAGCGAAAAGACTACTAGCCAATGACTTCTATCTGAAAACCATCCAAGGGCCTGTGCTCACTTTGCCAGTGCTCTAATGGATATGAAAATCTGAGTAAGGGCACAACTGGGGCTCTGAGCCCATGTCAAAGGTCACTGTGGCCCAGGTGGAAGGTGGGGCACCTAGCTAGCTCAGTGTGCCAACTCCTGCTGCAGGCTCTGTGTGAGGACCATAGACACCTGCTCAAGGAGAAAGAAGACCAAAACTAAAACGATCCCTACTCACTCACGCTCCCAGGCTTCCCTTAAATAAAACAGCAGCAAGATTCTCATTAGAAGCTGCTTTTTTCCTCAAAGAAACTCCTCCCTGAGCCCTGGACATTAAGGGATAATGCAGTCCCACTGCCCAGGGAGACAGGGCTCTGTGAATGGTGGCAGCCACCCACCCCACTTCCACCATGTGCCTTCCACCCACCCAAGAATCCTGCTAACCCAGCCACCACATCAAAGGCCACAGACAAGGCATCTTTTCTCCCAGAGATGGGAGAAAGGAGGGATGAAAGAAGAGGCTATATTTAGCTCACCGACCAAGATAGAAAGAATGGAATGAGTCACACAGGCCAAGCACCGCACAAGTGCTTAACTATTGCTCAGCATAGTGGCCAGGCAGGGCAGGGCAGGGCAGGGCAGGGCAGAGCAGAGCAGAGCAGAGCTGGGGGCAGTGTGCTGGAGAATACGGCTATCCTCTTGGGATACAGGAAAAGGTAGCAACACATCCAGAATGGTACAAAAGCAACAGCCCTATTAAGTTATTCACAATTCAGCCTGAAGGTCAAGACAGAAACTCCTCCCTGGTAAAAATGAGATACTAAATAGTAGGTGGAGTACATGACAAACAGGCACAAATTACAAAAGTAGGCGGCATCTCAAAGGCTTAATGGGGTTTTCCTGGGAGTCCCCTGTGGCTGTCCCAGGAAGCCACCAAGAAGCCAGAACCGGTCCACTTGCCTTTGCTTTAAGCCTGGAAGGGCAGGCAGACTTCTTGCTTAGTGGGGAAAACTCCTCCTTTTTTTTTTTTTTTTTTTTTGTAGTACTGGGGGTTGAATCCAGGTCCTCACACTTGCATGCATTGCAAGTGCTGTACTACTGGGCTGCACCCTCAGCCCATTTTTTTTACTTTTTTGAGACAGGATCTTGCTAAATTATGCAGACTGCCTCTGGTCTTGAACTTG
This sequence comes from Pedetes capensis, assembly GCA_007922755.1. Classification (NCBI taxonomy): domain Eukaryota; kingdom Metazoa; phylum Chordata; class Mammalia; order Rodentia; family Pedetidae; genus Pedetes; species Pedetes capensis. The sequence goes on from VMDO01004683.1 coordinate 2,236, forward strand.
CGATCTTCCTGTCTCCGCCTTCTGAGTTGCTGGGATTATAGGCGTGCACCACCGCGCCCAGCAAACTCCTCCTTCTTAAGAGAACCAAAAGGGGACTGAGACAGCTTGTAGACCAAGACCTTGTTAGAAGAGCAAGCACAGCTTGCAGGGACCCTCTACTTGGCAGCCAGGGTGTCCATGTGTGGCATTGCGGCCCAGCCTATACAGACGCAGCCCAGGAAACACCTTCGCCTGGTGGGAGGAGGGCCTGTAAACAGGTGCATCCTTTCTATACACAAAGGTTCTCTCAGGCAAGGCTTCCACGAGACACCCTCCCAGAGGCCAGTGTGCCTAAGCATCTAAACCCCCTTGGTAGCACCCACGTGCAGACATGCTGTCCACACGCATTTGGACAGCGCATGTGGATGTTGCAAACACACGCATCCCCAGAATGAACAGGTAACACGCATCAAAAGCCAGAGGCAGTCTGGGAAGGTTCCTCTTATCTGGGCCGTACAGTAAAAGCTCGTACTGATTGGTGATATTTATTTTACAAGGGTTCATTTATTTGTCTCTTCTCTGTTCCAAACCACACTCCACTCCAAGCTCAGTTATCACGGAGGACCACATGTGACCTGAGGGCTCTTGCAAGCTGCCTGTTTTCAGCCTCTTGCCCTTGCCCCCTCCTCCCCAGGGCAGGCCCCGCCCCTGCTCCCCAGCCAGGACCCTGCTGCAGAACAGGAAGGGGGTGCTGCCAGGGCCTGATATTGCCTTTCCATGCTGCACACTCCAGAGTATGCACTGAGAAGCCAGCTCAACGTGGTAGGGAAGAAGTCATTTAAGTCCCAAGAAGGGCCGGAGTGTGGCCACCCAGGAGAATGGGTACGTGAACTGTTTGCTGTCCACCTAGGGTTAAAGCAAGGGTGCCATGTCACATGGCTGCCTGGCACATCTTCTCTTTGTTCTCTGAGCCATCCCATGGCTGCTGGATGAGCCAATCCTGCGACCTGCGCTCCTGCAGGCTGGGCTCTCCACTCACTCCAAGAGCAAGGCCACCCCCAGCCAGTGTGGCCATAATTCCAACAGTAGGCAATTCCAGTAAAGAGGTTCTCTAAGGAAAGAAGATGGTTATTTGGTAGCTTGTTTCGTGCAGCATAAATACTGAGGGGCCCAGGGTCACACTATGCCAAGGCATGGTGCAGCAGGATGGCAATGCTCTCCCTCTATCACACCTCAGGTCTCTCAAGTCCTTACACAGCACTCAGACTCCAATTACTAGACACAATGCACTCGTCCCGCTGGATGTTCACTCAAGACAGGGACACTGCTCCTCCGAAGCTATGACCCATCCTGAAAATCATGAAACAATACAAGGGCGTAGATAGACCACGACTGTCAGAAAATTGTGTCCCCTTTATATAACAGACAATGGGACTAGGGATATAGCTCAGTTGTTGAGCACTTATCTAGCATTTGCAAGGCCCTGTGTTCAATCACTGCAAAAAAAAAAAAAAAAAAAAAAAAAAAAAAAAAAAACACAAAAAAACCTGAAACTAATTTAGCTGGGGTGGTGACACACACCTGTAATCAATCCCAGCACTCAGGAGGCTGAGCTAGGAGGACTGTGAACTCCAGGCCAGTTTGAACTACATAGGGAGGCCCTGCCTCAAAATAACAAAAAACAAACCAAAAAACCCCAGAAGTTAAAAAATTAGTAAGAATCCAATTAAAGTAACTAAAATTTCCAGTTATGGCTGAGTGCCTTCATGTTGTACCATGAACTACCACCAACAATAGCACTTACGTGCCAAGTGCTTAGCTACATGTTCTGCTTGCCCCAATTCTGTCTTCAGAGTAACCCTGTAAGTATAAAGTTGCTCTCACACCTATCCCACAAGATCAGGCAATTAAATCATGGTTCAAAGAGGATCATTAACTCCCCAAGGTCACACCTAGACAGGGAATGAAGGAGCTGAGAGAGCCAATCTGCAAGGGTTGGTTGGTTCTAATGCTACAACCCTTTCTCAAACATTGCCCCACTTGGTGGATTCAAATTTCCTCACCGGGAGCAAGGTATGGTGGCACGCCTGTAATTCCACTACATGGGAGGCTGAGGAAGGACAATTCAGAGTTTCATGCCTGTCTGGGCTATGAGACTCTGTCTCAGTAAATAAATACATTGTGTCCTCTTACTTTTTCTTGTCTTTACTGAAATAAACTTTCATAAGCATGCATGGCACATCTCTTATTCAATTCTCTGTATTCTCTCACAAATTTTTAAATAAATGGTGACAATCAATATGCATGGGAGAAGGAGGTGGCAGTCCACTTCCAAAGCAATCCACTCCCAAAGCAATCCACTCCAGAGGCAATCCCGAAACAATCAGCCATTGAAAACCCTATGAGGGTCACTAAGAGTCAGACCTGACTCGACAGCACCTAACAACAACAACAACATCAATATGCAGATATTGATCAGCACCTGCTCTGTGCCAAGACTGCACCAGGTGCTATGAAAAGACTTGAACAAAAGATGAGTTTGTAAAGCAAGGAAGAGCTACTGTTAAAGCTGAGACATAAGTACAACCTGAGACTTGTGCATAGGCAGATGCTTCTCAGTGCACACACAACTCAGTGGGGTCCCCACACAATGCACACTCTGATTGAGGAGGTCTGGAAGTCTGTAATGCTGCATCTCTAACAAGCTTCTGGGCAATGGTCCCGCTGTATATGTATTTCACAATGCTACCTGGACTGGGGTGGTCTAGAAAAAGAAAAGTGGATTAGAAACAGCCTTCAGAAGACTGGGTAGAATTTGGGGTAGAGTGCCCCTGGGAAGCGAGGAGAGAGTTAAGTGGGAGGGAAAAACCCAGGCAAAGAAGCACAAACACATGGGTCATTTGTGGCACAGCCAGCTGTTTAAAAGATGAAAACACTCCTAAACCATGCTGCCATTTGCTATAGTTTGGACCCTGAATGTCCCCAAAGGCCATGTGTTAAAGGCTTGGTCTCTGGCCTTTGATGTTACTGGGAGGGGGTGGAACCTTTAGGAGGTGAGGGAGGAAGTTAGGTCATTGGGCATGTTGGGACTCTGGCCCCTCTTGTCTCTCTCTTTGCTCCCTAGCCTCCTCCACTAGGCACTCTTGCCACATGAACTGTGCCACCACAGGCCCAAAGCAGCAGGACTAAGACCATGGACAGAAACCTCTGGAACTATGTGCCAAAATAAACCTTTCCTCTTTATAAGTTTATTTTCTCAGGTATTTTGTCACAGTGACAGAAAGCTGCTTAGCAACACAACACATGATTGCCAGAAATTATGTAATTGATTGGCAGGCATTACAAGACGCAATTCTCTTTGAAGAACCCTTAATTCTCTTTGAAGAGAGCCTCTTATTGACTAGCCTGAGAATAAATTTGAGGACGGAAACTGCTTTTGATTGCTGATCTAAAAGAGCAACCTCAAACACCTTGCAGAAGGCAGCCCTAACTAATCCACTGCTTGGTGACACTCAGAGGTCTAGAGCCATGAACTCTGGCACACACCCAGCCACTAGCCAAAGAATATTTCATGAGACAGCTTTGTTGTATAATGAACAGGAAAGGAAATCCCACTGTCTGTCCCACCCTATGTCAGCCTCCCAAGTTGGATCTCCCAGGAGAAAGGCCAGAACAGTGCTCTCTCCAACTGGGCCTGCTGGTGAGGTGGCCTGGCTTCCTGGCTGGGCCACTTCCTCCCTGTCTCAGACAAAGTGGCACTGCCCTTACTCTACATGTTCCTCAGCAGCCATAAATGAATGCCCAGACTGTAAGGAAGGGTGGTCCAATGGCCCTGCTTGTGCATGCTGCATTTGTGAAAGGGCAGGGTGGGAGGGCAGGGAACACCAGGACTCAGACTTGGGACACAGGGGCCTGAAGCAGGGCACTGCCATTTAATAAACTACATGTTGTTGTTGTTTTTGTTAGGTGCTGTCAAGTCATGTCCGACTCATAGTGACTCTCATATTGGGTTTCTAGTGGCTGATTGTTTCGGGATTGCCTGGGGAGTGCATTGCTACATCCTTCTCCCATTTTTGTGGTGGTGGGAAACGAACCTGAGACCTCAGAGACCTCAGAGCAGCGCTCTACCAACTGAGCTAAATCCCTGCCCCAATAAAGTACATAAGTGCTCCAAATCTGTTTTTACTTTTATAAAATAAAAATTACAACCTGAGCTCTATCTACCTTATTGTTGTGGATAAAAAGATGGTAACTAATTCCTGAGAGATAAGGGCCCTTCCTGACTCTCCTCCATTATATACATCTAGTGTTTATTATCCTTAGTTGACAAAAGGAAAAACTCAAAGCACAGAGAAACCATGGACCTGTTCAAGGTCAAACTCCAAGTCTGCTGCTGTTGAGGAATGTAATGACCACTAAAGGAAACGTTTTTCTGTTATACAATAATAAGAGAGCTTTATTAATTTGCCTCTACAAAAATCTATATGTGAACATTTCCTGAAGATGCCCTGCAAGAGTCAAACCACCTGATACCCAAGAACTATCCGACACATGAAAACCTGAGTGGGGGCTGACTGAAAGGACAGGAACAAGATTCCAGCCCTGACTGCAGGGCTAACAGACCACACTGCCTTGGATAAAGACCCAGGCTTGGGCAGCGATCCACTCTCTTTTTCATAAAAACACAGGACTGGACTTGCTAAGTAATTAAACCTTTTGCCGGCAGCCAATCCCTCTTGCCTAGAAACAGTAAAGGTGGTATTAAGTGGGGTAGGTGCCCTGGAGCACCCCCATAACCCAGTTTCCTTTCTCCAGACCCTTTTAACAATCTTGCACTTTCATTTCCTTTAGGACCAAGGAAATGGCAGCACAGAGATCATGAACTCTGGAGTAAGTGAACAGCTCTGGCATGCCGAGGCAGGCTGGCCATAGTGAGGGCTGGGACTTTTAAAAAGTGCTTAGGGGACAGGCATGGAGGTGCACACCTGCACTCCCAGCACTCAGGGAGCTGAGGCAGGAGGATCATGAGCTCAAGGCTAGTCTGGGCTATGCAGTGACGATTTGTTAAAAAAAAAAAAAAAAAGGAGGTGATTAGGCCTGGAGGGCTGGGCCCTCATGAGTGGATGAATGTCCTTGCTGGAGGATGGGCTACTGAGGAGGATGGGCTGGTACCAACCTCCTCTGTCTGCCAACTCTCGCCTCCCCTCTGCCATGTTGCGCCACTACAGTGGAAGGCCCATGGCACCTAACAACAACAACAACATTATCTATGACCATCTCCTTTCCCCCTGGCCTGCCTTGGGTCTCCCTGGCCTGGGGCACAGTAAAGAATCAGAGGACACTCTGTGAGTGGTGGCTATAACCTAACTCTGGTCCTACCTAACTCTCCACCACAGGTGTGTTGCCTGGCCCCACTGCCTCTCCATTCCTGGGTCCTGTGAAATGTTGGTCAGCCCAGTCTGTCCCCTAGAGTGCCTTCCTTTATCCCTGTGTGCTGAGAACTGGCAGCCACTAGCTCACCAAGGCACATGGCCTCCAGCTGAGGACCCACCCCAGAGTATGTCATTTAATCCTTACAATGGCTGCTCTGGAGGTGCCATTTGCCAAGATGGATGCCACATTTCTCCCGACAGTTCCACTTACCGTGCATTTCCATGTGTCAGTAACAACTTCCTGGACAAACTCTAGGCAGGGTGGGAGGTGGGAACAGATTTTGGGTCTGCACACTGGGCAATGCTGAGAGGTCTCTGGCTTGCTCACTGGGCGGGTACAGGCCCAGGTTTCCTAAGGACTGGGTACGGGAAGCCTCCAGATTTTTAGTCAGAAACCCAAATTGCACTCCATTAAGTGGTACATGGTATCTGGGGATGGTCTGTGCGCAGGTCAGAGGGAAATGAGCAGGAACAGGTGTTCCTGAGAGTGCCTCCTGTGAATCCTTGCAAGAGGCACAGCTGCAGAAGAGAAATGTGGAAGAGGCATCAACACACACGCTGTATCTCAACCCCAGGTCCATACTTGCTCAATGGTGGTCAGGGAGAGCCCGCTCCTCTGGCCTTGCAAGGCCAGGCTGAGCAAAGAAGCTAAGAGGGCCACACTTCCCCCTAAGCAGAACAGGATTCAGAACCAAGCAGGAGAGAAACAACCCAGAGACCTGGGTATAGCAACCCCAGGGTTGCCCAGGAAGATGTCCCCTTGAGGGAGATGTCCCCCTTCGAACTGACTCCTGTGACTGGACTGTTAAAGAGGACAAAGGAGAGACACAATAACCACCAGCCTGAGTCTGGAGAAGGGGGTCACTGTGCATACAATTAGGGTCTCTCCAAGTCCCCAAGAGATGGCAGGAGGTTCACAAGGGCCACAGTGTGGATGTTCAACATTCCAACTATAGCAAAGAAGATAGGTGCACTTACTAACTACAGCCCAGTTCTTGCTTAGCAACAGTATCCTGATTTTATTAGGGACAATGACTTGCTCAGTTATAAAACCCCATTTCCTACCCTTCTTCAAAGTGATCTCTGGCCTGTTTGGAAGTTCTGGCTAATGACACAGAAGCAGAGGCATATGGGGCCTTCCAGAAAGATTCCTTTAAAGGCTACGTCTCCCCTGGGCATGGTGGTGCAGGCCTGTAATCCCAGCACTCAGCAGACTGAGGCAGGAGGATAGCTGCACATTTGAGGCCAGACTTGGCTACAAAATGAGGCTCTGTGCAAAATACCTAAATAAATTAATTAAATTAAATTAAGGTGGGATCACATAGGGAGGGGCAATCTTTTGTCTTTTTCATATCCATGGCTTCTTGTTATGGTCTGGGCTTGTGACACAAATGTTCCTATGGTGGAAACGTAATAGGTGAGGAGGCAGGGCCTTTGGGAGATGCTAAGGGGAGATGAGCCTGTAGCCATAGCCCTGTGGCATCTGATCCTGTCAGATCTCAGAAGCTAAGCAGGGTCAGGCCTGGTTAGTTCTTGGATAGGAGACCACTTGGGAACACCACATACTGTAGGCGTGGGAGAAGGACCGGGCAACCCCCTCCCAAAAATCAATCCACCATTAAAAACCCTATGAACAGCAGAGAAGCACTGACAACAGCATTTCGCCTGTTGTACGTAGGGTTGCTATGAGTCGGATACCAACTCACTGGCACCTAACAACAACAACAAGGGGAGATGAGATCAGGGTGAGGCACCCCCGAAGGCATCCCGTTCCTGGGCTCCTTCCCAGCTGAGGCTGGACAGCTGCAACAGCCATGATGAGCCAAAGTCCCCATTCTTGGCACAGGGGCCAGCTCCCGCAGATCCCTTCCCATGCAGATGCCCTATGCTCCCCGAAGAGGTTGGAACATCTCCAACATGGCAGGAGGTAGAGGTGGGAAGGCAAGGGACCTGAAAGCCATAGGGTTGGAGGGCCTACACCCCTGCCACCCTGGGGTCACACACCCCGTGGCATTCACCATGGCCGCTCCTCCTCTTACCTCTCCCTCCCAAGAGCAAGGGAACCTGCATCACCATGAGAATCGCCCTTGAAAATATACCAGCTAGGGTTTCTTTTCCTATCCGGATCCACACAACTCCTTTCCTGAACATTCAAACTGAGTCTATAGTATCTGCACAAAAAAAAACTCAAAATGAGGCAAAGACAGGAAAGTGCTTCTTACCAACCACCACCTGGGCCAATGGCTAGAAGTGCAGGGGGTCTGTCAATCTTGTGTTTGCCGACTACTCACACATTTGCCAAAAGCAGCACAGAAACAAGTGAGACATTATTCCCATCTGCAAAAGCTTAAAATCCGATCAAGGAAAAAGCTCGTGTAAGTCAGGCAGCAAACAAGCAAGCGTTTCTTAAAGCGTCTGGCCAAACCATCAAGGGTTAGGATTCAGGCAGGTGGGGAAGAGCACGCCCTGTGGGGACAGAGCAGCAGAGCAGGGCCAGCAAAGGATGCTGCATGCACAGGCAGGAGACAAGGAGGTGGGTCCTGCTGGGCTGCCAATGTCAGGCAGGAGAGAGGGCAGTGACCCCCACAGCAAGGAGGGTGCTGCCCGGGAGGCTGGGACGTCAGTGGGCAGTGTCCAGCGGGCTTGGGCGATCACTGTGGCCTGCGATGAAGGGGGACCAGATCAGGACCATGGCAGCAGGAAGCCAAATTTTAAAAATGATTCAACAAATTCTCCACACCAATTATGGCAGGTGTAGTTTTAGGCACTGGGGATTAGTGATTTCCAACAACATTTTGAAAGAAAGAGTAAGGCAGATTAGGTACACAGGGTATATAAACCAAATGTCGATTTTGTTCAGTTACTACCCATATCCTGCTCAGCAGCAGAAAAGCAAACACTTCTTTACTGTCATCAATGACTTGCCTTTATCTATAACTTTCCTGGGAGCAGAAGCTTTAAGAAGATGCTGCTGGGGACACCAGTGCATGAGATGGTATTTCCATTCCTTAGTGGTAATCATTTTGCTCTCCTAGGTTTGATAGAAATGGGGGAAAGATCAGTGAACTTTATCTCCCTGGCAGTAGGGCAAGGCAGGTGTTAACATGTGCTGAGCCTACCCTGCCCGTTCCTTACCTTGCCTTGGTGTGTTAGTCAGCTTTCTGTTGCTGTGACAAAATGCCTGAGAAAATCAACTTAAAGGAATATAAGGTTTATTTTAGCTCACAGTTTCAGCAGCTTCGCTCCAGTCACTCAGCCTCCTTCCTATGGGCCTGCTATACATCATGGTGGGAGGAGGTGGCTGAGGAGGCCTGTTTACCTCACGGCAGCCAGGAAGTCAAGAGAAAGAGGCCAAGGTCCCAATATGCCTTTGGAGGGCACACCCGCCAACGACCTAACTTCCTCCCACTAGGTCCCACCTCCAAAAGTTTCCACCATCTTCTAATAGCACCACAGGCTGGGGACAGAAACTTTAGCATATGGAATTTTGGGCAACATTCAAGATTCAAACCATAATGTATGGCCAGGCACTGCCCTCCCTCCATGGGAACTCAAGAAGATGAGGACCATGAGCTGAGGCCTGCAGAGTACTTTTGATGCCCCTTGGCACTCTGGTAACACCCACTTCCCTGAGCCCACTCCCCTCGGAGAACCCTCTGTGCCACAGGGGTCACCATATGCTCAGCAAGTAGGAAAGCTGGCACCACGAAGACATAGTCATGTGTCCTGACGGCCAAGAGAGTGGCCTCCTTGCCTCTCATGCAGACCCACACCCAAACAAAACACCAGACGAGCAGCCTTTCCAGGCAAGACTCCAGCTTCAGATAAGGACTGGACTCACTGGACAACCAGCTCTGGCTCCAACAGGCACAAAGTCCTAGGGACACATTTTATGGACATGGACCCACCCTATTGCATTTATAATAGAAAGTAAAATCTGAGACCTTGACAGACTTTTTCACACAATGCCAAAAATCAAAGTGCCAGTGGAGAGAGCTCCTTATAAATGCACCCCAAAGGCACCAGGAGACAGACCAGTCCTCTTACCCTAGCCATGTGACATTATACACAGAGGACTCAAAATGGCATTGCTACTGGGGTTGGGCTTCTGTGTTCTCACAAGAATGAAGAAAGGAGTTGGTCAACAGCCAAAAACACCAGCTTCTGCGCCTCAGTACAAGTGGGAATCCAAGAAAAGCAAAGCTAGAGAAGCCCAGCTTATCGCACCAATCTGTCACTCTGTATCCCTGACCACCCAGCCCTCCCTTCACATTCTTCTGGTGGCATTTTTATATTGCACAGTGGAGTCCAAAAATGCAAAGCTGGGTCTTTCAGTCATTTACAAAGTAATTGCTAACTGAAGACATGGCTCCATATAGGACACCATCGCCAGCGCCAGGGGCCCCTAAATGAGGAGTCTTGACTTTTGTTTGACGTTCTGCCCCTGTAAGTAATGTGTGTTTAGGTTTTGTTTGCCTTCTCCATACATAGCACATGTTCACAGGTATTACTCCCACGACTGGGCTGTGGAAGGGATTGGCTCCAGGGAACTCTGACATCCTATAAGAGTAAAGACTTGAAATCTGCCCCAGGCCCTGTGCCACAGCTTCGCATCGCCACAGGCCACACTAGGCTTGAACAGACAACATGGTTTTGTTGGTGGGAACTGGTCCACAGATAAGCTGTCCCTTTAAAAATCTGTAGCAATTTAAAACCAGCTGGTTTCTGGTATGAGCCAGTCCTGAGAAAGCAACTCTCACTTCATCTACAAAAGACAAGGTCCAATGATTTGAGTTTCATTTAAAAAAAAAAAAAAATTTGCTCCACACAGATAAATTCCGCACTTGGACACTATTGCTGGTCCAAGAATAAGGAGTCAGCTGGGAGCCTTTGGAAGCAGCAGCCACCGGCCCTGAATGTGACAGCTCTGCCAAACCTGGGACAAGGAAGAAGCAGACACTCCAAAAGGGACCCACCGCAGCCAGCGGGCATGGGCTCACCATGGGCCGCAGGCTCAGGGCAGATCCAGTGGCAGACCTTTCCTGGCAACAGCCGCCACTATATCTCCTCTCTGGTTTCAGGATTCTGTGACTCCAATTCCCAACCTCACCCCACCGTCCCTGAGATGCCCTGCTCCCCAGCTCCATCAGCCCACCCAAGGACCCAGCTGGAGTGTAACCTATAGCTACAGTTGGCTGGGAAGTATTGGAGATTAGGATTATTTGTAAAATCTAGGCAAAGAGCCTGGTGTGATGGCTCACACCTAGAATTCCGGCAATGGAGGGGGCAGAGGCAGGAGGATCACAAGTTCGAGGTGAGAGGCAGCCTATGTAACTTAGTGAAACCCTGTCTCAAGATAAAAAATAAGAGGCAGAGGGTGCAGCTCAGCGGAAGAACACTTGCAAAGTATGTGCAAAGCCCAGGGTTCAGCCCCCCAGTACTGAACAACAACAACAAAAAATCACCTAGACAAAGGAAGAAAAGCAAGAGGGAGTTCAAGAAAGTAAAATATTAGAGTAGTACGGGAACACAGGATCCAAGGACTGAATCAAATCTGTAAATACTTCCTGGGCTTTGACATGGGTGAGCACTCCAAGGCCCTTCACTCCTTCATAAAACAGGGCTGACAAAAGCCCTATGCATAAGAGCTCATGATCCCGCAAAGCAGTCACGGTGGACAGAACCAAAAGAACAGAATGGAACACAGGTGCCCAGCGAATGATACGGCCACAGCCACTACCTCTTTTGGCATGAATGGCTTCTGTTTACCATCAGCCATTTCTTATCTCCATGTGATAAAGGCTCTGCCTGCTGACACAAAATAGTGCCTCTGCAGCAAAAAGCTACTATGAATTTAACATTTTCTTTTTTTAAAAAAATACCTCATGTCGATTTTGTTTTTGTCTGTTTTTGTAGTGCTGGAGGTGGGCCCAAGGGATTCGAGCATGCCAGATAAGAACTCTACCACTGGGCTACACCTCTAGCGCATCTCCTTATGAATTTGTATTCTGTTCATTACAAGAGCATCTATATCCACTGTAAGAAAAGTTAGGACACACATGTTCGTGATGTCATTTACTCAAGCTGCAACGTGTGACAAATTTGTTCTGTGGATTCTCAGGTTTGGCTGTGGACAGCATGCGTGCACACACACAGTGTCTCTCTCTCTCTCTCCCCCTCTCCCTGCTTGGCAATAGCTGCAAACAGCAGGATAGGTTAGATAAGCTTCTAGCAGAGTCACTTTAACAAACATTCAACTAAGGACATATTATAATAAAAACGCTGCTTGTAAAAACAGGTAAGTCAGGCTGGGGTACAGCTAAGTAGTGGGGTGTTTGCCTAGCATGGGGAGGAAAGGACAACAGCCTTGGCCCAAAGATCAGACCTGCTGAATGGATGGGCCTCACTTCTTGCCAAGTGAATGGTAGGGAAGCCAGGAACCACTCAAGAAGGAACAGGGGCTCCAGCTTTGCACAGATCCTGACTGGAGTCTGCACCCTCGACCACTCAGCCCTTGGCTTCCTTACTGTAAAACAGCCAGGGCGGGCACACAGCTCCAAGGTAGAGCACTTGCCTAGCTGGTGCCAGGCCCTGGCTTCCATCCCCAATGCTGCAACAACAAAACTATGTATGTAATATTAGTGTTGAAATCTGATACTTTATAAGAAGTGAAAACTAAAAGGAGCAAATAAGATGATATGGCACCGCAATGAATCGGACAAAGTTCTGACCGCAGAGACACCTTTACCTGACCTTCAAAGTGACCTCTGGTCAGTGGGAACTGGAGTGAGAAAGGAAGAGCCCCAGAGTGCGGCTCCACAGCTGGTTAACGGCTCACCTGAGGATGGACTGCGAGGCAGACTTGGAACTCAGCATCCACTCTCAGTTTGCGTTGAACAACTTGGCGGGGTTGAGTGAGGGAGTAACCACTGCAACTGTCCACCTTGCCAAAGGCTGAGAAAAATGGGTGTAGAAGGTGCTGAAATGCTGTGTGGGATGGAGGTGGGGCAGAAGCAGGAAAGCCCAAAGGGTGGGAGACCCCCAGAGGACTGAGAGCCCTTTACTCCCTGGGGGCTGCAGCTCTGCACACCGGGGACTGCAGTCCTTGCCACTGTGCCTGTGGGGTGGAGGGACAGTCTAGTTTCTCCTCACATTTTAATTTTGGCAGCTGCGGCAGCAGGAAGAAAGTCTCATTAATGTTTAGAGGCTGGCCACTCAGGACGCCCGTTTCTCCCCCTCCAGCTCAAAGTGCTTCCCAGACACCACTTCCCTAGGCCCTCCAGTTCTTCACTGACACCTGCCTGTGGCTGAGTCTGACACAGTATATGCCCAGGACCCAGGGAAGTCTGTGGTCCCCTGAAGTTGGCTTCATATCAGGAGGATGAGCGTGCATAGCCGCCAAGATTGTGTGGGAGCAGTGAGCAGAGAGGACACTCAGCTCCACTCCTTCAATGTGACTCTGGGAGTGTAGGAAAAAGTGAGCATCCCAGAGGTCCCCAAGTATGTGTCTGGAATTCCACAGAACATAGTAATCTGCCTCACCCTCCTCAGATATCAGGAACATAGGTTGCCTCAAATCATTTCTAAGACAAGCCAAGAAAGGAATAAAAGAGGGAGGGAAGAAGAAAGTAATGCCTAGATCAACAAAATTTCCATTTTTATCCTGAAAAGGATACCAGGTGGTTGCATAAAGGCTATGTGCTCCAGACCAATTCAAGCAGTATAATCCGCAGGATGAATTGCTGGTCACTTTACATTCCTTTCTTGTCCCTTACAGCAAAGTCCCTATGTTTCTATAAGAATTCTCATTCCTTCAGCATCTATTATGAGTCTACTGGGTACCAGGCATTGTGCTGGGTCTGAGCACAGAATGTGAAAAAACTCTGATGTCTCCTATGCCCCAGAAATGGAGGTACAGTGGTAGACACAGCAATCGGTACAAAAAACGTCCTCACAAATAGACAAGTTCATACTTATGCATCAGAACAAGATCTGTGAGAAAAAGAACAGCAGGATACAAGGGAAGGTGTCCCTTGGCCTCAGTGGTGAAGAACAGCTTTAATAATGAAGTAGTGTTTTGCCTGATCTGGAAAGGATAATGCTATGTGAAGGCAGGTACTTCCTTTAGGGACAGGAGGAAGCACATGGACACAGGAAATAGGTGAAAATGGACTTGTGCCTTCTTGGAACCAAGGGCCAGGGGACTCAGAGCTCAGGAAGAGGTGGGCAGGGCAGGTGAAACCACACCATGTGAGGCCAGGCTGGGCATCCTAAGGATTTGGACTTAAGAACCTTTTCTTTTCCTCTGTCATTCACAGCCTAAGCCTAATGCCTTCCTCAGGGAATATACTTACACATGCTTCCGGGGGACAGTGGAATGTGCCTGTAGGCCCAACTCTCAGGGGGCTGAGGCCTGAGGACTGCTGGAGCCCAGAAATTGAAGGCCAGCCTGGGCAACATAGCAAGACAAAAAAGACAAGGAAGGGAGGGAGAAAAGAGAGAAAGAAAGAGAAAGAAAAAGAGAAAGAGTGAGAGAAAGAAAGAAAAGAAAAAGAAAGAAAGAAAAAGGGGAGGGGGGAGGGAGAGAGAAGGGAAAAAAGGAAGGAAAGAAAAATGCATACTTAATTTAGTAAACCAAACATAAACCAATAACTATTTAACAAGCAAGACAATGACTAAAAATCTTGGCCCTCAAGAATCTTATAATCAGATCCATGGAAAAGAGAAACCAGACCACCCATCCTATCCCCAACCAAAACAGAGCTTGAGACAATAGGAAAATATATATCCTGAGGCAGTATCAGATCTGACGCCAAACGGAACATTCAAGTCCATTCAAGTCGTACAGTTCACTAGAAGGGGAAATAACTGCAGGGTAAGATGTGACAACAAGCTTCCCAGAGAGGGTGGGACTCCAAGGGGAAACTGAGGTCTGGGGAGGCCACTGAGGGACATCAGGGCAGGGTAAACAGAAGTGCAGAGACAGGGACAGTGGTTGCATTTGGGACAAGCACAGGGGAAGTGCTGGGTCCACCTAAAACACACTGCACCCATCTTAGCAGCAGCTCCAGCCAGGTTCATCCACCCCAGCACCCAGCTTGGAGATAGAGAAGCTGCACGATGGGGGCCCTAGGCTGGCCTGTGCCTGGCACACTTTGGGGAGTGGCAAGAGGAAAGTGGTTAAGACCCTCCACTCCAAGAGGAGGAGGAGCAGAGAGCTCTAGATCTCCTTTACTGGGATGAAAAAAATTAGATGCCAAGAAGGAGGAAGAAAGGGGGGGGCAAAATCGAAATTGTTGTAGTATTATGCAACCTAACTCCAGGCATAAGCCAGGAAATTCAAAGGTCACAGTTCCCACAGCAACTGTAACCTGACCCACCAGCATATGTAGTCTTTGGCAGTGCCAGGCCTAGAGCTGCCTCTCCTGCCGAGGACTCACTGGGCATCCTGCAGATGCCCCGCACTCAGCCTCCACATGCCAGGCAGCCCGCCACCCCGACCCCACACCACGTGCTTCTGGTCTGTGACCTCAGCTCCACAGTGGGGCGCATTACCCCACTCAGTCCACTGACTGGGTGCAGAGGGTGAAAGGAAGCATGTGCATGTGGGTGACGGAGCTGATGCCCCCTTCTTCTCTCATACCTTTTTTTTTTCTTTTTTTTTTTTGCAGTACTGGGGGTTGAACCCAGGGCCTCATGCTTGCATGCTC
Organism: Pedetes capensis; assembly: GCA_007922755.1. Taxonomy (NCBI): domain Eukaryota; kingdom Metazoa; phylum Chordata; class Mammalia; order Rodentia; family Pedetidae; genus Pedetes; species Pedetes capensis. The sequence goes on from VMDO01004683.1 coordinate 17,357, forward strand.
TGCAAGTGCTGGACCACTGAGCTGCACCCCCAGCCCATTTTTTTTTTACTTTTTTGAGACAGGGTCTCACTAAGTTATACAGACTGCCTCTGGTCTCCAAATTGTGATCCTCCTGCCTCTGCCTCCTAAGCTGCTGGGATTACAGGCGGGCGCCACCACGCCCGACCTCTTCTCTCATATCTTGTGGCACCCCAACTCAGTATATGGGAAGCAGGGCAGGGATGGGGGCGGAGGAGAAGGGAAGAGGTAGGAAGAAGTGTGCACTTCAAAGGCCACTGTCAGAAAGGTCTAGCGTCAGAAAGGTGTGGTGACAACTGCCAAGCAGAGATTTCTGCCCACATTTCCCAGGTCAGAGGTGTGTTTCTAGAGAATACACCTGAGCACCCAAGAGGGGCTGCACCACAGGCCTGCTCTCCAGACCCTCTGCCTGTCCTGAGCACAAGGCAGAGGATACACAGCCTGTGCGGTGGCAGTGAGGATGGGGCCCGAGTGAGGCTCACCACCTCGAGCATCCCTGCACTCTCTGTCCCCACCTCGGGGTGACAGAGAAGGGGCAGGGCAGGAAGGGCCTCCTCCTGATTGCCCAAGGCTCTCCCAGAGAAAGGTTTCTGCTTTGGAAACCTCACCTCCTTCTGTTCCAGGGCTTACGTGAGTAGCTGACCTCACAGGCTCAGGGAAAAAGACTCCCATCCTCAGGCTCCAGGTTAGCAGATAAAGAAGGCGGTTACACAATGTGTGGAGAGGGAACAGCTGTCTGAGCCAAGGAGGCTGGTGAGACACACCTTAAATAAAGCAACATATGTGAAAGCCAATGACACAGGGCCTAAAACACAGAAGGGGAACTGTCAGGGCCGCTGTCATTTACACACTGTGTTTTACAAACAGTGTGCAACCCTACCTGATTACTAACTTCATGTGTAAGGGCTTTGTCCCAATTAATGCTCCAGAGGCTTTGTAACAACAACAGCAGAAGCAGCTAATGTTCCATGTGTGTTTACTATACAATGAGCACTATTTTGTAGACAGTTCTTTTGGCCTTAATGTACATGATTTCATTTCATCTTCACTATAACTTCATGATAGGTATCGACACCCACTTAGACATAAACAAACTGAAACTTAGTATTTTAGCCAGGCATGGTAGTGCATACCTGTAACTCCAGCACTCAGGGGACTGAGGCAGGAGGATTGTGAGTTCAAGGCCAGCCCGGGCTACATAGTGAGACCCTGTCTCAAAAAAGAAAAGAAAAAAAGAAAAAATAAGGAAGGAAGGAAAGGAAAGGAAACAAAGAAGGAAAGAAAGAAAAAGAAAAGAAGAAAGAAAAAGAAAAGAAAGAAAAAGGGGAGAGAGAAAGAGGAAAAAAAAGAAAAGAAAGAAATGCGGTGTTTTATTCAAGGACACAGTTACCAGGTGGTAGGAAAGGGACCCGAACCCAGGCAGTCTGACCCTGATGTCCCCACACTTAACCATACATGTGTATCTTCAAAGTATGAAACTACGTCCCCACCAGGCACTAGGCAGGCAGAAGCCAAAGTCATTCCAAGAGTGATTTCTTTGAAAAAACTGTCAGTCTTGAGTCAAGCTTGTGATCACAAAATGACATGGAAAGGATCCTAAGTTCTGTCCCTGATGCCATTGTCACCATTTGTCATCAATGTAATTGAAGCAGCTCCAGTCACAATGGGAAGATGGGATCAACTTCACTGCAAAATCACACTTGCTGAAATGGCCTCCACACATTCCGATGCCTCAAGGCTAACACCTAATGAACAAGCCAAAGAACCAAACGGTCCCCCTCCCTTCCGCTCCCCTCTTCTTTCAAACCCGGGGCTTCATGCATGTTAGGCAAGTTCCACCAGCCCTGGGCACTGTCTGAGTTGTGGTATACTCTAGACCCCACTTAATTTATTTCCTGTTTAATAAATCCCCACAACCA
>VMDO01004683.1:19393-121881 GCA_007922755.1 Pedetes capensis
AAAAAAAAAAAAAAAAAAAAAAAAAAAAAAAAAAAAAAAAAAAAAAAAAAAAAAAAAAAAAAAAAAAAAAAAAAAAAAAAAAAAAAAAAAAAAAAAAAAAAAAAAAAAAAAAAAAAAAAAAAAAAAAAAAAAAAAAAAAAAAAAAAAAAAAAAAAAAAAAAAAAAAAAAAAAAAAAAAAAAAAAGAAAGAAAGAAGGAAAAAAAAAGAAATCTAACACATTCATTTATCCCACTTTACACACGGAAATACCTAATAAAGAGCTAAAAGGACTATAGAACAAATGATACTCTGAAATGACACACTTCAAGGTCATCCCAAGGGAGTGTCCAAAAGGAGAACATGGAATGCCACATGCTAGCACAATCCTGGACAAGATCAGACTCTCCTGGGCACACTGTGAGCTTGTTTCCCTCTCCAGGGGACATGAGATCTGCTAGTGCAGAAGGCCACCTGGCCCAAGCAGAGAGCAAAAACAGGCAATGGAATGTTGCTATGTAAGGTAAATGCTTTATTTGGACTGCTAAAATATGTTGTAGAGATCAGGGTAGAAGATGGTTTAAGTTTTTCGGGTAACTTGTTCAACTAATCCAGATGCACTTCTTGTTATTACGTACTGTTTTACTAGAGTAGGTAAAGCTGAGACTCTCATTAGATAACACAAGACACAGTCAACAGAACAGTGGAAAACAAGGCTCCAATTTCCCGGCTTGGGTTTAAATACAACCTCACCAGAGGTGTGTCCAACCTCCAGCTGTTCCCAGAGCCTAGCCCCCAAAGTGCTCGGGCAGCATCAATTTATGCCCGAGTTGTTTGGTTGGCTGGTTTTGCTTTGTTTAAGCACAGGCATGGTGAGCAAAATGTTCGAAACAACATTGTGACCTCCTATCTGCTTATGTAATTTTAAGTTTCCAAAAACTAAAACAAAGCCATCAAACCCAAGTTCTCAGTATTAAAGAGCTGGGAGACTGCTGTAGACTATGCAGCTCTAGAGACTTACTGAATATAAAAAAACACCCAAAAGCATAGAGATCTGACATATGAATCTTGGTTTACTCAAGAACTGAAGGCAAATTGGGGTCTGCCAAAATTAAAAACTTATATGCTTTATGGTATAAACACCACCACCCAGAAAGTGAAAAGACAACCCCCAGTACATTCCATGACTTCTACACTCCCAGCATGTTGTTTGTTGCTAGGTACCACTGAATCAGGTCCAACTCTTAGCAACCCTTATAGGGTTCTCAATGGCTGACTGTTTCAGGACTGCTTCGGGAATGGGTTGCCACGTCCTTCTCCCATCTTTTTGCAGTGCTGGGGATTGAACCTAGGTCCTCAGAGACTGAGGAGCAGCACTCTATCTAAGCACACACGAAAATGAGGCCAATCTTCTCTGCTCAGTCTCTTCTTAACCTAAATGCTATGAGGCTCTGCTGGTGGATACAAAGCATCAGCATGAATCTCTCAGAGAGCCTGCTATGAGCCCTTGAGGAACAGGAGTTGGCGTTGTGGCAGAACCGGCACTCATGCAATAACCATGCACTCCAGGCAGGAGATGAAGGAGATAAATCAGGAAGTAAAGACACCGAGGGCCTCAGGACAAAGGGGGGATATTATTCTGCCCCCTACCACCAAGTCAATGATTGGAAGCTCCTAGTCTGACTCGTTCCTATGGACTTCCTCACCCTGCAATCAGAATTACCTCAGCATTTTGGTCACCCCACCTTAAGATACTCTCAACTATAAACATGTCTGCCACCCACCCCACCACCATGTCACACGTTCCTAGTGGACAAGGACAATGTAACAATTTACAGCTCCTTGAAAACCACTGGCAAAGTCCTGCACAAGGTAAGTGCACAATTCATATTTGTTGAACTTAAGTATCTACTTCACAAAAGAATACCACTTTAACACCTTTTTCCTGCAGCCTTGAAGTGGCTGTGGCCAGTGAGTGGCCAACCCACCTGAAGGCAGAATCCTGAGATTGTTAATAGGAACTGCACATGACCCAAGGCTCAGGCCACACCCACACTTTTGCCCAAATCACCCACCCTTTCTCTCTTACCATCCTGTTGCAGTTACATGAGCTCCCTGTGGGTCCCGACAGCCTGTAGCCTCCTCCCAGCCTCACCCCTCCGCTCCAGGAACCCTCCACTCTCATCTTCCTGGAGGCCTCCCAGCCTTGCCCCTCCACCTGGATTAAGCACCCTGTCACAGGGCTAAGGTATAGCTCTGTGGTATGGTGCCTGTGTTTGTGGCCCGAGCTGAATCTCAAAAAGAAGAAAGAAAAGAGAAAAAAGAGAAGGCAAGGCAAGGCAGTGTGAGGTCCATTCTCACGGATCCACCTGCCCCACAGCACCCCACACCACAACTGTCTCCCTGCCAGCGGCTCCCTCCACCAGGCCAGCATCCTTACTACTGGGCCCTGTTGGCAAATGCTTAACAAGCATGTGTGTGTCTACATATACATGCATTCATTATGCATTTTAAATTCTTAAATTTAAATTTTCCATATAAAAGATGCATAGCACACATTAGTAACAAAATACATAATAGCAGTTGTTGTTGTTGGTAGGTGCCGTCGAGTCGCTATCCGACTCATAGCGACCCTCTGCACAACAGGGGAAACACTATTGTCAGTGCTTCTCTGCTGTTCATAGGGTTTTCAATGGCAGATTGATTTTTGGGAGGGGGTTGCCAGGTCCTTCTCCTGAATAATAACAGTAAATATATGTTAATAAAATATACAGTAATATACTGTAATAACGTATATAGCAATAAAATATAACATGCTCTTTACTATAAATTCCTTACAGCCAAATGATTTTTGTAGAACACTTTGGTTTTTTTTGTTTGTTTTGTTTTACATTTTTTCCCTTCCTCCTCCTCTTCCTCCCCATTCTTCTTCCTTTTTCCAGTACTGTGGAGATTCAACCCGGGGCTAAATTGAGCAGGCTGCCTCTGGCCTTGATGTCACAATTCTCCTGCCTCACCCTCCCAAGTCACTGGGATTATAGTCACATGCCATAGTGCCCAGATTTTTTTTTTTTCCATTTGTTTTTGTTCCTTTCTTTTTTTCATTTGTTTTTGGGTTTGTTCATTGCAGTACTGGGGGGTTGAACCAAGGGCCTCACACATGCTAGGCAAGTGCTCTACCACTAAGCTGCACTACTAGATCCCTTTTTATTTTTTACTTTCAGACAGGGTCTCACTAAGTTGTGCAGGCTGCTTTTGGCCTCAAACTCACAATCCTCCTGCTTCAGCCTCCTGAATCACTGGGATTATAGATGTGTGCCACCATGTGATGCACAGCTAACACCAGAAGAACGAGGAAGGGATAGGTGCAGAGAATCTATGGCCCTTGTCTTTAATATTACTTATTTGATTGTAACAATGGCTGTATTTACCTATCAACTTGTAAGATTCTTTAAAAATCTAATGACAAGAGTAGGCTGGCTCTGGCAGGTCATGGGTCACTACTATATTCAGGTATCTTGTATGCAAGATGTGGTCAAAGTGTACATGTGGAAACGTAGTCAAGCCTGTAGTTACTTCACTCCTGAGAGATTATCATTCCAGAGGGAGCCAAGACTTTCCTTTGGCTGGCAATTTTGAGTGCTGGAGAGAATCTTCTACAGAACACATTTTTTCCAAAGAGGAGGAAACATCTTTTTACTATCTAAGCTCAAATATAAGATACCTCTGTCAATAATCGTCCCTGGGGTGCTTCCTCCACAGCAGCACTCAGGTAGCTGGAAAGTGGGTTTGAAAATCTGTGACAGTCAGAGCTGGCTTAGGGCTCTGGGTGGCATGATTTGTGGGGTGCTTCTTAGAGCTCCTGATTTCTGTCTCCAAGTCTACAGAAAGCGAGGCCCAACCAGTCCCTATAGGCCCCAGAGGACCCAGGCAGGCAATGGGAGCACCTGGGAACTTGCAAGTTTCTGGCCTCTTCTGCCTCCATCTGGGTCCTCTCACTTAATTTTCTTTTCTTTTCCTTTAAATTTTTCTGTATTGCTTGGGGGTTGAACTCAGGGCCTCGTATATACTTTCCAAGTGCTCCACTGAGCTGCGCCCCCAGCCCCTTTCTTATTTTTTGTCTTAAGACAGGGTCTCACTAAGTTACGCAGGCCACCTCTGGCCTGGAACCTGCGATCCTCCTACCTCTGCCTCCTGAATTGCTGGGATGATACACGTGTGCCACAGCGCCCAGCCTGCTCAGTGTCCTTTTCTCTTATATGTGTTGCCACCCTTCCTTGAACCCCCTTCCCTGGTTCACCTTCCTGCAGCCCAGGCTGGGTCTGATCCTTGGTTGCCACCATCCTGCTCCTTCCTGCTACGGTCAGAAGGGTTCCTTGTCCACACTGGGCCAGCTGCACACCCACCTCTCCCACCCTTCTCCCGGGGAGACCTGAAGTACTTCCCCACACCCAAGCCAGCAGTGCCCTCAGGTCGCATCTGCCCCTCACCCTGCTCAGACCTGGCAAGCCCAAGTGCATCACATTACCCACGTGGGGGACAAGGGGAGCTTCACCTTCTCCAGACTGAGGTGAGCAAAAGCTGGGAGGTGAGGCTTCACCTTCCCAAGCATAGATCCAAGGCTGAGGATGCTCTTCAGGTCACAGTGTGGTTCTCCAACCCCAGAAGGCAGTGCAGCTCTGAGCAGCATCTGAGACCTCTGCCCTCTTCTTCAACCCATCTCAGGCTGTAGCTACCCAAGACCCTCTCCATGTCTCCTTGGGCCTCATGTGTTCCCCCATTTTTGGTCATTGCCTCATTCTATCACCCTCCAATAGACACCACACTGACCAGTCAGCCACAGGCCCTCCTGGCTCCTAGGCCATTTTCCCCAGACACTTCACATTCTGTCATTTAGTTATTTAAGAATCTTAATCCTGAGCCAGGCATAGTAGCACATGCCTGTAATCCCAGCTACTCAGGAGATGGAGGCAGGAGGATTGCAAGTTTGGGGCCGGAGGCAGCCTGTGTAATTTAGTGAGACCCTATCTTGAGATAAAAAATAAAAATAGTCTGCGGATGCAGCTCAGTGGTAGAGCACTTGCAAAGTATGTGCGAGGCCCTGGGGTCAACCCCCAAGTAACACACACACAAAAAAGACCTTAATCCCAGCACCAGGGAGGTTGAGGCAGGAGAATCAAAGAGTTGGAGGCTAGCCTGTGCTACATAGTGAGTTATAGTGAGTTCCAGGCTAGCCTGGGCTGCACAATGAGACCCTATCTCAAAAAGAAAAAGAAAGAAAGAAAGAAAGAACGAACGAAAGAACGAACTTTCTGCTGGACTAGGGTGCAGCTCAGTGGTTCAGCAACTGTCCAACATGGGTGAGGCCCTGGGTTCCAGCCTCAGCACCACCCAAAAAAAAAAACAAAAAACCCTTCAATAAGGCACTCTATCAAAATCGAAGAGAATACTCTTGTTCCCAGGAAATAAACCCTAAAGTATTTAGGAGTCTAGCAGAACAATGTCTAACTTATAAATGGTGCTAGGAAAATTTTTCAAAGAGAAGAAAAAGATATTAAAAAGTAAATGAGGCAGAGTGCAAAACAACTGTGACTCTTGGTAAAGGGTAAACAGAGTCCCTGTACTATTCTCCTACTTTCCCAGAATTACAACCAAATAAAGTTACTACACACGAAAAAAATGTCCATGCCTGTATCTTAGCACCAACAAGTGACGACAAACAGCCCCCTACGAACCCTTGGGCAGGCTGGTCTGTGGTGTCCCATGTCTGTCCAGTGCCAGGTTTTGTCCTCCTCTCTTCGGCACCCAGCTCCTCCCCGCCAGCCCACCCCTGCCCTGCCCTGAGCTCACTTCTGACTCACTTCTCCTGAAGTGCGGAAGAAGGACAAGCTGATGATCACTGACCAGCCATGCTGACGATGATCTGCTTAGCTTAGCACTTCCTGTACATTCTTTCACCTACTTCTGCTCATGATCCTACCAGGAAGGTCCAGCCTGAACCGTGAAGAGATCAAGACACCAGTCAGATGAGCCAGCCTCATACTGAGGCAGAGTGAGAAAGGATGCCCAGGCGGGCTCTGCTGCCCACAGCGCTAACCATGCCTCATCGCCCCAGACACACTCCAGGCCAGCTCCCCAAGGCCCACTTGTTCACTCAATATGTCCTCAGTGCCTGCCTCGTGTGCCAGGCTGTTCCAAAGGCTGGGGGTCACAAAGAACAAAGCAGATGATGCTCTCTGATCTCAGAAGCTCCCACATTAGTGGGAGGAAGCACAGGGAAAGCTGTATTTATCCAACACCTGTACAGCACTTACTCCGTGTCAGGTCAGGTATGCCACACATTTCCTAAATACTAACTTGTTTAATGTTCATAAGAATTCTACAAGTTAATTATTCTTAAAAATAAGGGAACCAAGCTGGACGCAGTGGCTCACACCTGTAATCCCAGCAACTTGAAAGGCAGAGGCAGGAGGATTTTGAGTTCAAGGCCAGAGGCAGGCTGCACAATTTAGCAAGGCTCTGACTCAAGATAAAAAATAAAAAAGGGAGAAGTGGTGCAGCTTAGTGTTGGAGCAAAGTATGTGAGATGCCCTGGGTTCAACCTCCAAGTACCACAAAACAAACAAAATAACCCAACCATGCTAAGGGAACCAAAGCCAAAGGGACTAAATAATCTGCCCAAGGTCACACATAGTAAACAGTGAAGCCCAGACTGAAATCCAGAGATCCAGGCTGGCTCTAGAGTCCTGGCTCCAATGCCTTGAAAAGAACATAAGTATATAACATGGCCTACTGGTGGGTGGCAGGTACTCTGGAAAAACAGAGAGCAAAGCACGGTAAAAACGTGGAGTCCTGGAGGTGAGGGGACATGGTGAGGTGTGGTTTTTGGTGTTTTTAGGTTTTGTTCTGCTTTGTTTTTTGTGTGACTCAGTTTTGCTATGTTGCCCAGCTAGTCTCAAACTCCTGAGTTCAAGTGATCCTCCGGCCTCAGCCTCCCAAGTAGCTGGGACCCGAAACGTGCATCACCATACTCAGCTTCATGTTGAAACCTTCAACATGGTGGCCTGAAGTTTCACAGAGAATAAAACACTTGAGCACAGACATGCAAGGACAAAGGGAGTCACACATACAGTATCTTGTTGTTAGGTGCCGTCGAGTCGTATCCGACTCATAGCAACCCTCATAGGGTTTTCAATGGCAGATTGTTTCGGGATTGCCTTGGGAGTGGGTTGCCATGTCCTTCTCCCATTTTTTTGCGGTGCTGGGAATCGAACTTGGGACCTCAGAGATTGCAGAGCAGCGTTCTACCAACTGAGCTAAATCCCAGCCCCTACAGTATCTTAGGGCAGGGCATTTCTGGGAGAGGGCATGGTCTGCACAGGAGCAAGCCAGGAGTGCTGAGGAACAGACAACAGAACCTTGAGCAGGAGAGCAGGGGGAAGTAATTACTGCCCCTGGAAGGTAATCACTGCAGAATGCTCATGCAGTTCTGATGCAATTCTGTTTCCTGGTGCTTGCTAGCTACTCTTTCATTATTTATCTTGACTTCCAAAGTGACCTGTGAACTCTGAGAACAGGCCCTGAGACCCCTAACCTCCTGCACATCCCTGCTACTGTTCAGTTGATGTTTGCTGAATCTGCTTTGCCTTGTGGATTCCATGAAATACGGTCCAAGAGGCTGGGCAGGCGGTCAAGGCAGGTTGGACATCTCTACCATCAGCCTTCTTGCACTAGTGCTGAGCTGTGACACCCACCTGTGTTTAGGAAACACCCATGCGTAAATGGCACTGTACTTTGTTTCAGAGTGCACTTGCCCAATTTTATATTTAAATCTTAGCCCTGGTGTAGCCCCAGTGTGTCCCTTTAAACTGGCTGACAGCCAACATCTCCCTGCTTGACAAATGGCAAAACCATGAGACACAGCCATTCCATGACTCTCCTGAGCTCACTAGGCAGCAAGTAGCACAACGAAGGATTTCTCTGCCTCACTGGGAGATAGGGGTGCAGAGGCTAGCCCACCCTCTCTCTATGCCCAGCAATGGCCTGAGGCCAAAGATGCTGGGGCTCCTGACCCTTGGACTTCCGATGTCCTGGATCACAAGAACGGGCTCTTAATAGGCAAGCAGTGACTCAACATGGTGACTCCAGGCCAAGAGCACTTAGTTAAGTGACAGAGAACTTAGCTCAAAGCGAGAGTCACTCACTTTACACTGAGAACAGAGGCTTCCCTTCAGTCCTTTTTCATCCCATGCACAAAGGCCAGACTCACTCCTCACAGTCCCCTCCTAACTATGCAACATGGTTGTAAGGACATGTATTAAACACTTGCTTATTTCTGATTTCTGTCTTTTAAAACAGCAAAAAGAAAATTCCTTTTGGCCCTAAGTCAGAAATGAGGGGACATTCCTTTCTTCCAATTTTATTTCCAATGTAAATCACTCAAATTTAATTCCATTCTATTTTCCAGATCAAACCTGGGGGGGGGGGGTGGAAACCTACCTTAGAAGAAATCAAATTCCATAGGCTGAGATGTGATGGAGAAGAGGAAAGGTAAAATTGATAACATGTCTGCAACGGCAATAGACCTCAGATGCTGTGGCTGCTGGTCTGGCTAGACAGGCATCATCAAAAAGGTGGCAGGGGATGGCAGGAGCTATGTGAGGCAGGGCAGAGTCCCTACCCTCTCGTTCAAGTTAACAAGTGAGTCTCTGGCTCCCGTCCACGGGCAGGAATGTGACAGCCACTAGGAGTATGAGTCCCAGACAGGCAGGCCCCGACGTATGTGACATCATGATCTGTGCACGCCAGGTAATCTACAAATGACACCTCCAGGAGGGGGGCTCGCCTCAAAAATAGGCCACAGTACCAAATCAAAACTAAGTTTCCTGGTGTCGACTGCTGGACTGGGAAAGTAGAAAAGCACATCCTTATCTTTGATAAATCTACACTGAGACAATTAGGGTAAAGAGGCACAATGTCTTTAACTTCCTCATGGGTCAGAAAAATACAGAGGGGGGAATGGTCAAGCAAATGGGGCAAAGTGTAAACAATGAAACCTATATAATAAACCTTAGTAAGGAGAGCTACCCCTGCCATCACCAACACAGAGACTTTGTACTGAGTCCTGCTCTTGGCACTCGAATGCCCCAACCTGAGGCTGCACGTGCTGCCGGCAATGATGGTGTACACTCTGGTGGCGGCAGCAGCTTACTTCCTCATCAAGGGAGGAATAATTTGTTACTGTTGAACCTCCAAGTATGGGCTCTATGACTGATGAACATGTGCATCAGAGGCCAGTAGCTTTCTTTGCCTACAGAGTAAATGGACAATGTATTATGGAAGGACTCGCATCCAGTTTCCTCTTTACAATGGAGGTTTAGGTTTTATAATACTGGACCGATCCAAGGCACCAAATATTCCAAAACTCAATGGATTTCTTCTTCTATTCATTGGATTCATCTGTCCTAGTGAGTTTTTTCACAGCTAGAGTATTCATGAGAATGAACTTGCCGGGCTATCTGATGGGTTAGAATGACTTTTGAGAAGAAATCAATGGATACTGGATTTGTTCCTGTTAATGAAGTTTTAAAGGACTGTACCAATCCTCTGTGAAATGCGTAAAAGAAGGAAGAGCAGCAGCAAAAGAAGTATTGAACAAAAACTGGAAGCATTTTAAAGCTTGGACTAGAATATCTTGGTGTCAGAGGCAAGTTCAACACAGTAGTTTTTCCCAAGGACCTATTCTGATGTACCAATGATGTTGAGTGGTATTTTCTTTTAGTTTTTCATTCCTCAAGGAAAATATACTTCACTTCTAAAACGACAATATTGAATGAAGTGATTATTTTTTATAAGCCCCTTATCATTTTTTGGAGATGACATTTCCGATTTTCAGAAATTCATGTACATCAGGAGGCAAGATCTTGTGAACTAAGAACTGTGGGTACCCGATCAGCTTCACGGATGGTGCTTCACCTTCAAACAGTGTGTGTGATAATATACTATTTCAGATAAGTATGCAAGACTGTTTCTGGAACAGAAAGATGTACAAAAGGAGCAAAAAAAGAAAAATAAAAAACCTAAGTGACAGGCATGGGGGTGTCCTAGTGGGGCTCTTGCAGCTCCTCTGTAAATCTGAAATTGTGCCAGAACAGCGACCCCAAGTAAGCTTTATAAACCTGCAGTTCTAAGCAGGTGGGTTTTCTGTCTCAGCCACAGTAGGACCTTCTTGTCAGATGCACCTGAGGGCTGAGGCAGCAAAAGTGACTGGCCAGGTGACACTCTGGGAGACATCTGGGCAGCACACAATACCAACAGACATCCAAAAATACCTACAGCACCAGGTGCCCCTAGGTTTTCTCCAGGGTTGCGTCATGGTCTTGCCACATGGCAATAAGGCCAGCTTTACCAAAAGGGGGCTGGAGGCCTAGCCAGTAACTTCAGCTTTACCTGGGCTCTTCTACTTCCTCATCGCCTCTATATAATCAGCATACTCTTTCCAAAATGTGTGTGGCATCAGGTCCCTTCCTCTCTATCTGCACTGTCAAGATCTTGCTCCAAGTCCTTGTCATGTCACACCTGAATTATCACTTGCAGGTTGGCAAACCCCAATCCATGGGCCAAATCTAACTTCCAAGAAGAGAATAGATTTTACATTTTTAGATGAGTAGGGGAGGGGAAACCAAAAGAAATTAATTTTATGATGTGAAAATTACATGAAATTCAAATTTCAGGGCCATAAGTAAAAGCTGTATTGGCACAGCACCATACCCATCCTCTCTAAATTATCTTTGGCTGCTTTCATGCCACAACCGCAGAGCTGAGGGGCTGCATCAGAGATCATCCTGCTCATACAACCTAAAATATCTACTCTGGCCCTTCACAGAAAAGTCTGTCAACTCCTTCCACAATGATCCTGCTTGACTCCCATTTCTCTTATCTGGTTAATACTTCTAAAACACTACTTCTGTGCTGTTGCTTTGGGCCCAACCCCCCACCTATGAACTCCCAGTTGTCTATAAACTGTGTGGTAGCATACATCAGACCTGGGAATAAACTTGTTTCTCTCAAGGAATGCCTACAAGGCCATGCTTCTGTTTATGCTACTCTCCGTGTTTTAGAAAGCCCTTCTCGCTGGGCGCAGTGGTGCACACCTGTAGCCCCAGCAACTCAGGAGGCAGAGGCTGGGGCAGAGGCAGAGGCAGGAGGATTACAAGATTGAGGCCAGAGGCAGCCTAGATAACTTAGCAAGACCATGTCTCAAAATAAAAAATAAAAAAGAGGGGAGCCAGGGTGCAGCTCAGTGATAGAGCACTTGACTAGCAGGCAGTAGGTCCTAGGTTCAACCCCCAAGTATCGCAAAAAAAAACAAAAAACAAAAAACACACAAAAAAACCCCAGAAAGCCCTGCTTGCCTTCAGCTACGAAGCTTGCCACTAGCCTACCTGCCAAGGCTCTGGGAATGGTTTCTGCTTCCTTCTCCTCTGCGCCTGCTGCACCCTATACTTACCCTAAACAGCTCCTACCACACTGAGCTGAAATCATCTATTTGTATGCCTGTCTCCCCAGCTACAGTAAGATTCCACAGAACAAGGAATACATCTTACTCACCTCCCAGCACCCAGACAGAGCCTGGCACAGCCGCTCACAGATACTGAGCTCAGCTCTGATCCAGCCAGGCCACCTGCTCCTGGTCCCACACGCACTGGACTTGCTCGACCCTCAGCTTTTGCACACACAGCAGCAGCCCTCTTCTCACCTACACAATCCTCCCACAACCTGGGACACAGCTCAAATCACATCTCCTGTGTCGGCCCTTGGGAATGAGTGTGGACCAGGGTTCAAACCTCAGGCTCCTCTCACGCTTGTGCTGAGTGTCTGTGTCCTCACCTGTGAAGTATGCATGACACAGGGCCGGTGATGCACGTGAGGCATCTAAACTGCCTCTTGGCACATAACCGGTTCTCTAAAGGTTATAGTTATCATCCTGATTTTCAACAACAGTGAAGGCCATTTTTGTATTTCTTCACTGTTCCTCCCCTGCCTGTTGTAGGTTATCAGTGCTGTACCTTCAGAGGCAGGGATGCTCATGAGCAGGGACAGAGTCATATACTTCCACGAGCCTGGCCACAGCCCTAATACTCAGGACAGGGCAGCAGGTGGAGGGGCCCACTGATAAGTTAATAAATAATTTTAAGAAGTTTGAAGGGTTGCTAATAAGAGGACCAAGGCACAACTCCAGGGGGTGAGGCAGACAGTAATGAGATGACAGTGGGAGCAGGGAAGCTGGCAGAAAGCAGGTAGAACTCAGCCTTGGAGGGGACTGGCTGGGACAGACCAGTGACAGGAAAGTTCCCCCTTGCAGCTGGTACTGTTCATGCTTCCTACACAAAGACCTTTTTCTTTTCTTTTCTTTTCTTTTTTTTTTTTTTTTTGTAGTACTGGGAATTGAACCCAGAGCCTCATGCTTTCATGCTTTGCAAGTGCTATACCACTGAGCTGCACCCCCAGTCCTTTTTTTTTTTGTTTTTTGTTTTTACTTTTTGAGACAGGGTCTCACTAAATTACACAGACTGCCTCTGGTCTTGAACTTGTGATCCTCCTGCCTCTGCCTCTCAAGTCACTAGGATTATAGGTATGAGACACTGTGCCCGGTTTATACAAACTTTTTAAGTACACTACCACTGGGCTGTACTCCCAGCCCATTTTTTATTTTTTACCTTGAGATAGGGTCTTGCTAAGTTATGCAGGCTGCCTCTGGCCTCGAATATGTGATCCTCTTGCCTCCACTTCCTGCGTCACTGGGATTATAGGTATATACCAGTATGCCCTACACAAATACTTATTGCTGAATATCTGCTCCTGCCTCACTGCACAGCCTGGACCTACAGCTGTCCTGAAGACAGTTTGTGGAACAGAGGAAACCCAGAGCCCCAGGCCTGCCCTCCATGCTTCAGAAGCATGGGCAACAAAGTACTAGCTGACCTGGGGGTGCTCACTGCATGCTTGTCAGGTGCCTGGTGGAATGAACTCTGCATGTCTACAACCAGGCAAGGTGAGTAGGATTGCTGTGCCATCCGCTGCACCAAGGAAGAAATTGAGCCCTGGGAGGTTAAGGAACACACAGGAGGTCAGCAGCAATAAATGGGGCACTCCAGTACAGTGTGGTTCCAGAACTATGAGTTAGTGCCACCTTTACCAGCTGAGATCTCAGGCAAGTCATCCAGTCTCACTGAGCCTCATGCTTCTCAATCTGATAAGTGGACATCATAGACTTAACTGCCTCAGACCGCTCTAAGGATTAAAATGGAGTACTTTATAAGGTGCTCTTCTTTCTTTCTTTTTAATGGGGTATAGGGTGATAATTCAGTACATATATAGAATGTGTAATAATCAAATAAGGGGTTAGCAATTATAAGGTGTACCTCTAAAGCAGACTCCAGATAGACTAGTTCCCTTCCCTGCTTTCCCATAGCCCAATTTAAGTGAGGTTTTTTAGCCAAATCCCTTGACCTCCTTTACTACCAGGGACCAGTCTATATGTCACTCTGGAGTCTCCTGTCTGTTGCCTATGCCCAAGCAGTTTGGATCTCATAAAAGCTTGCAGAAATAGCCTGGAGACAAGCACAAAAAGCAGGCAACTGCACACGGAGCTGCAGGAGGCAGCACAGTTGGAGAGGGTACAGATGACTCCTGGCGTGCCAATGAATACTGCATGAGCAAAAGCTGGGCCAGCAGGGCCTGGCCAGCATACACCTTGACTGACGGCCCGTGACAGCATCTAGTTCCTTCTGCCACACCAACAGGACTGACAACAGGCCTTCAAGGATGCAAAGGCAAAGTCCAGTAGCCTTTGTGTATCTGAGGCTGCATGCAGTGTAGGGGGATGAAGAGGTGAAGGCAGATTAAAAGTGACAAGTAAGCCCAGTACATAACTGTAACCCTAGCACTCAGGAGGGTCAGGTAGGAGGACTGTTGAGCTGGAGGCCAGCTTGAGCCACATTGTGAGTTCGACGCCAGCCTGTACTACAGAGTGAGATCTTGTCTCAAAAAGCAGTGCAAAGCAAAGCAAAGCAAAACAAAACAAAAACAACAACAATAGGAAAAATACCGAAAGCAAAACTGACAGGCAGTCATTCCCACCAATGGTAGAAGATCAGACTGTCTGAAACAGTTATATACAAAAAAGTAAAGGTCCTAGAGAAGGAATTATGTCACAAAATTCCTTTACTGTCATGAATTCTATATATTTTATTTGGAGAGGTAGATAAATCTACCTTCCCATACATTACCTTTACATCATCATTAAGCCAAGAAGCACTTCCCTGGGATTGGTCATGAACAGAGAGAACTTTACACAAGCAGCATGTGAAAGTGTCTTAAATGTGATTACCAAAATGAGTCAACCCAGTTATTACAGCAGGGAGCAGAGGTCAGAAAATGTAACTTCTACTGGAATGGACCTAACTGATTTGAAGGTTGTGGAAAAAAAGATTAAAATGCAAGCATGTTCAGCAGTAGGAAGTCCTGTTGTTGTTAGGTGCCTTCGAGTTGGTGTCCGACTCCTAGTGACCTTACGTTTAACAGGCAAAACACTATTGCCAGTGCTTCTCTGCTATTTACAGGGTTTTCAATGGTGGGTTGATATTTGGGAGGGGGTTGCCGGGTCCTTCTCCCAAGGAAGTCTTAGTAAGGCCCTTTTCCATAAAGTGTCAGCTCCCAAATTCAGCACATGACAACAAAAAATGGAAGGAAGATGTAGGGGTGGGAGAGGTTCAGAAGGGCAGGATAGCCAATGGTATGCCAAGGCTGCAAGCAGCCTTCAAGGCCATGGCAGACACAGTGTTGTAGCCCTGGAGTCAGAAAAGACCCCCAGAAGCCATATGGCGGCTCAAATCCCCAGAGCAATGTGGAGGTATTTCCACGTTTACCTCCACTTCACAGCTGCCAGCACCTCTAGGCACCTGTTGCTTCTCTCAACAAGCAATGGCTGGGCAAGACAAGAGCATGGAGCTAACAGCACTGCAGTGGTGATGGGCCCAAGCACAGTCTGCAGGGAGGGGAGGTGGCCTGGCCCTCACGACAATCAAGATGCAGGGCGGTCCTCAGGAAAGAGCTGCAAAACAGTCCTATTTGAAAAATTCAAACATCTCAGAAACAACAGCCACACAGGGTAGGTAAGGTCTAGAATTTCTCAATCTTATGCACAAGAAATAAACAAACCCCAGTCAAGAAGAGATACTGTGCTGGGAGCAGTAGCACACACCCGCTATCTCAGCCACTCAGGAGATAGAGGCAGAAGGATCCTAAGTTTGAGACTAGAGCCAGCCTGTGTAACTTAGTGAGACCTTGACTCAAAAAACAAAAATTTTTTAAAGGGAGAGGCCGTGGGTGCAGCTCAGTGGTACAGTGCTTGCTTGTTCAAGGCCCTGGGTTCAACCTCCCAATACTGCAAAAAAAAAAAAAAAAAAAAAAAACCAGCCACCTTGGGGAGGCAAGGAATACTGTGCTATAACTAGTATAATTTTGCTCATCACTCACCCATGTTCAGGGCTCCCTGGCCACTTACGTCACTTATCACAACCTACCAGAGTTGACTGCATTTGTGTCAGCTCCCCTATAAATATGGTAATCTCGTGCACACAGACACTGTCTTACTATGTGGCACTTGCATTACCCATAGAAGGTGCTCAATAAACATGGGCTAAAACAAAGTATGAGTATATAACCTCCTAAAGCTCTTAGGTTCTGAATCTCCCGTGTTTGCTGGCTTCCCCAGGGAGGTAGAGGCTTCTCTGTGCTCCACTTTCCCTTGCTGGGGCTGGACACACAGTGTTCAGAAAATCCTGAGGGCTGACTCACTTTCCCCATGTCGAATACTGTTTCCTCTCCATACAGAGGTGATTACAGGTTCAGGATTTGGGTCAGCCAGCCTAGGCAACTTACCAGATTTATGGACATTGACCTATCTGGAGCAGTCTCCCTACTGTAAAATGGGGGGCGGGTAGCATTTCCTGAAGATAGAAATAATGTGTGCATATAAAGCCCCTGGCCCAGCCTATGGCCACTTTAACACTCACTAAGTGGTAGCCATTACGGCTACTCTTCCCTAATTATCCAAAGGTACTTAAAATATAAAAGGCAGAAGGTTGATTTCCCCCCTACCTCTGCATGGCTGGTTTTGAGAATACTCTCTGTTTTGGAAACAAACCCACAAAGAACCCATGTTACCAGCGAAAATACTTCCTTTTTTATTTTTCACAGGGAAACAAATGACTTCTACTCATCATAGCCAAACTAGGGTAAAAGGTTCAACTCCGAAAGTTCACTTGCCAATACACAGTGGCAGTTCCCCAGACTACCTCATAAAAAAAATTAAAAAAAAAAAAATCATCCCTAAAGTAGTTGAGCTAGGGAAATGATGGATTTACTTGAGTTCAAGGTCTTGGGAAAGAGAAATCTCTTCAGGGCAAAAAAGTAAAGGAAGGGAGAGGAAGGGTTCCCTCACCTTTTCAGAGAGCAGGGCAGTACTCAACACTCTCTGGATTGCATAGCACATACCCCAGCTCCCTGAATACCCCTTCTGGGACACACCCCTGGGCCTGTGTCCTCCTCCAAGTGCTTCAGAATTATCTCTGCCTCTGTCCCGAGAAACATGCCAGGACATTTAAGGGCCTCTGGCATTGCCCTAAACAATCTCCTGGAGCATTTCAGACAGTGACTCGAGAGTGAAGTGGGGAACGTGATGGGGTTCTGAAGAAGGAAGGGGTGACCCCAGGATGGCAGTCCTTGGGAGTCTGCCAAAGCCCGGCAGAGCACAGGTGCCAGCCAGAGTCCTATGGGAGCGTCCTGAGTGCAAGAGGGAAGTGACAGTCCTATCCTCTGGACTGCAGGAGACAGCCACCCAATGCCTGCTTTTGAGATGGCAACTATCAGTAGCCCCGCCTCCCCCTTCCCATTCACAAACCCAACAATCCTCTAGGACAGGACAGCCCTGGGGTGGAGGCAGGAGAAGGCAGAAGAGCAGTTTCAGGGGGCCCTTGGTGAGTCTATGCTAAGAAACTCCTGGAGCTACAGGGGCTGAGATTGAGTGTTTTCACTCCTCCTCCTCTCTTGAGACTTCCAAGGAGGATGCAGAGCAGCCTCCCAGGCCTCAAGCCTCATCTACACTGAATCCGCAACAGAAAAGAGGTAGGGGTTAGAGAGAACACCAGACTGGGACGAATCAGTCTTGCTTTGCCTTTACTTTGTATTTTTCTTGTTTGGTGGTGTTTGGGTGCTGAGGCAGTTTCCAGGGTCTCATGTTTGATAGGCAAGTGCTCTACCACTCTACCCCCACCCTGCATATTTACGTTAAAGCAGTAAGGAAAGGTCAACAGCAGCTACTAGCTAACCACACTGGCTGTGTTGTCCCTCTCCTCCCAGGACTAACACCCCAGCCCAGGCAGAAAGGCTCCTCTGCTGGCCATCACTCACTCACACATCACACATGTCCACTCCTGTTGCAGCCATGGAACTGGGCGCTGCTGAAGAGGCACATGCTGGACAGACACAAAAAAGGCTCTATTGTTCCTGCCAAGGATCTTGCTTCTCAGAGAAGCTCCTGCCAGCCTTCTTCCACCATCCACCAAGGTACAAGCCCACAGTCCTATGTCTTCTTTAATGCCATAACCACTTTCTTTCACTTTTTTAAGCTTCAGCAGGTTTCTGTCCTTCGTGGAATTTCAACTCGCCAAGGACAAAAAGCCAATGAACTGCAGGAATTTGAGGAGACAGTTTCCATGTCCTGTGGATAGTCGTGCCTGTACACCTAAAGACAGCCAAGGCCCTCCCCCAAGAAAATAGCTGATCATGTACACCTGAGCCCCATAAGGGGTGCGATGTCATTCTGCCCACTGCTGTATCTTGGCACCTGAGCGCGTGATACCCACCTACCTGACCCAGTGCCATAGGATCAGAGTTGCATTCTAAAAAGGAGAACCAAAGATGACAGAAGGGGTAGCTAAAGAGGAGGGGAAATCCACACACAGTTTAGGCAAATTTCCAAAAAATATCCTTTCCATTCCCACAATGTGCTATATTATGTGTGGAAGCTAAAGACCAAAAAGGAATCAGATTTTCAACTTTGACATCTAAAGTTGAAAATGAGGGCCTTACTTACTACACTGATTACAGCACAGGTGTCACACCTCCAGTGTTATGATTTCAATCAGCACTTAAGCTTAAAAGCCTGGGCAGTAAAGATGAACTCCGAGTTGGAACATCACTAATTTCTTCTGCCCACAAACCACTTCCATTCTCTCTGGCCCTAATATTCCCATTAGAGTTTTGATAGGTTATTGGTTGTTGCTACTGTTGTTGTTTTCTTTTTCTTTTTAAAATATATTTGGTTTTGTTTGCTGAGATAAGGTCTTGCTATGTAATCCTGGGTAGCCTTGAACTTGTAATCCTCTTGCTTCAGCCTCCCAAGTGATGGGATCACAGACATGCGCCACAGCACCTGGCTCCATCTGCTTTTATTAAATACTTCATACTCCCCAAATGTCAAATCTTTTTCAATTCTGATTACTTTTTCTAAAGTAATAACCATCCACCTGGCCAGAGGAATGCTTCTGGCAAAGAAACAGTCCAGAGATGAAAACTGTACCACAATGAAAGCAAAGCCTAGATCCACCTACTGCCATCGATCCAGGGAGTGAGCAAGAGATATCAGGACTCAGGCTTGCTCCTCAGTCAGCACTCAACCACAGGGCCTGAAGGGCAATCGGAAGTAGGTCTGAGCTCCAGCCTACTTTCAGTCAAGGCTTTCTCACCTAGTGTAGGCTCCTTGACCTGGGATCCCAACAAATCCTTGTTAGTCATCTGTAAAGCTGGAGACCATCCCTTGTATATGGTTGTGAGGAATAAATGAGCTGATACCTACAAACCACCTAGCACAGGCTTCCACAGATAAGCACTCAAAAAATGTTAACAATTTTTAGCTGTCTAGTAATCAGAAAATCACAATGGTCTGGTCTCTTTAAGTCTTTCAGCACCTAAAACAAGGGGTGTGTGGGTGTGGGTGTGTATGTGGGTGTTTTCCTCCAAAGGTATCAATGAAATGTACTAGAAGGAAAACCCAATTCAAGTGCCAGCTCCAGAAGCAACTCACTTGCAACTTAGAGCTAATCATGTCACTTTCACTTCTTCATCTGTAAAATGGGAATACACCACCACAGTACACTTTGATGGCCTCAGAGACAAGTGAGACTCAGTGAGATGGCACCGGGGGTGTGGATCAGAGGTAGAGTGCTGCCCAAGCCTGTGCAAGGACCTGGGTTCAATGCCCTCCCCAATAAAAAAAAAACCAACAGGTGAAGAAAAAGGTTCCACTTTAGCAAAGAAAAAGCAGTAAGTAAATCCAGAGCATGATTATTATTATAATTCCACACCCAATGTTATGGGACATAAATAAACCAACAGTGGTTCTTACTTTCTCAAGAGCATTAGGTCTGGTGGCCTTTCTACCTGTTCCCATGGAAAGTTACAAGCCTGAGGAGGTAAACAGCTGCTCCACGAAGAGCCAGTTCAGAGAGGAGCCCAGGAAAGCTAAGAGTTGACCCCTGCCTGTTGCATTGGCCTTGACCATCCTGGCTACTTCTCAGATGCCAGCACCAACAGAAATTACATAGTGCTACTGGTTCCACTTGGAGAAGGACTTGGCAATCCACTCCCAAAAATCAATCTGCCATTGAAAACCCTATGAATAGCAGAGAAGCATTGACAATAGTGTTTCGTCTGTACATAGGGTCTCTATGAGTTGGACACCGACTTGATGACACCTAACAACAACAACAATTGGTTCCATTTAGACATGTCAAACCAACAACAGGCAAAATCCTCAAGGCTACTCAGAAGATTTAAGAAAGGGATGATCCTGATCATTTATTCTCCTGACTGAGTGGTATCAAGACCTCTTGTAGGGTATGCACCATGCTGTCTTCAAAAATGCAACACATGAGTGCCAGGAGAGGTGGCACATGCCTGTAATCCCAGCATTCAGAAGGCAGAGGTAGGAGGATCCAGAGTTTGAGGCCAGCCTGGGCTACACAGAGTAAGGCCATAAAGAAAAGCTCTTTTTTTCCTTGTTTGGTTTTTACTTCTAGGCCTAGAGGTGTAGTTTCATTTACAATCTACTATTAAGATGTCAGGAGAAGCCAGGCACTGGGCTGCACACCTGTAATCCCAGCTACTCCCAGCCACTTGGGAGGTGGAGGCAGGAGTATGGAAAGTTCAAAATGAGAGGCAGCCTACACAAAATAGTGAGACCCTGCCTCAAACTGAAAAATAAAAAAGGGGCTGAGGGAGCAGCTCAGTGATAGAGCATTTACCTAGCATGTGCAAAGCCCTGGATTTAACCCTCCAGTACTGGGTGGGGGAAAGTGTCCAGAGAACTGAGGTGGGAATAGGAAGGAAGGAGAGCAGAACTTCCTAATTTACTGAGGGAGAATGCAGTCCAAACTATATGCAATCTCATCACCCCAGCCTCCCAATCCAAGGAGGAAGGAAAAAAAAATCTACTTATGTTTATTGAATACCTACTATGTGCCAAGCACCATGCTAAGTACTCTTACTATGTTATCTTCATTTTCTCCCCTACACCCAGAAACACCATGAAATGACCATCCCAGGTGAGGCGGGGGGGCACAATCTGGTGATTTGATGTCCAGTTTTAGACATTTGAAATACTAGGGCTGTGAACACAAAAAGGAGCTTTGGCTCAAGACTCAAGTCCAAGTTCTAAAAGATTCTTTGCAAGAGGAACACCCAAAGGACGTCTTTCCATAACTCTGAAATTAATTCATGACATTTAATATACTGTCAAAACACGTTTTAAAACTTTTACAACCTGGAGCACAAGAAGAACTCACTATAAGACTAAAATACTCAGGGCCAAATTTCTGACCTGAGTTCATGTGACAATCAAGTATGGGATTTATAATATCCTCTTCAAGGCCCTTGAGAGATGAGCTCACTGGAGAGACAATCACAACATCCGCACAGCGAGGTAATGAGGTGACTCTCTCTTACTGGCTGCAGAGATTTGTAGGCAGAAGTCTTTTTCACCATGAACTCTCACTCTCATCAAGCCATTGACCTCAATGACTGTCTGTGGCAAACTGTCAGATAGGACCAAATACACATTGGTGGCCTGGTATTTAATGCTGTTCTCTGCATACACTATGCATTTTTTTGGTAAAAACAACAACAACAACAACAACAACAACCCTATAAAACACCTTTTAAAAAATCCACAATTCATCACACAAACCATACATAGTTAATGTCTGCCTTAAACACCAACATTAAAAGAACATCAATATGGCTTGTATTCTTGGAAATACTTTCTTTGCCTCCAGACTCTGGAATAAAATCTGCCGCGACTCAACAGCCAGAGGCTGCCTGAAGGACCACTTCTTCCCAACAAACGACTGAGAAAGTCCTGGATGACGTGACCCAGGTGAGAGGCCAGGAACCAGGAACCAGCAACCAGCTACCATCACGTCTGGCTTTCTGCTAACACCAGGCAAACCCTGGACCTGCCTAGGGCTCCTCAAGGTGATTTTTAAACTAGGAATTTCCAGTGTGCAACAGAAACCTCCAATAGCGTTAGCACTTTTAAGGCAGTTAAGGAGGGGGCGGCCCACAAATAAGAGGCCATCACTGCACTCAGCCCACCACCAGACGGAAATTCCAGGTTCTCTTCTGGCCACCTGCCATGACGACCTCGGCAACCCACACGGCGCATGCCAGGGTCCAGACCAGAGACACGCGGGCAGGATTTAACTCTGGAGGCTGGGCCACGCCGGCAGGACAGTGCATGCCCCACACCCAAGGCTCCAGACCCTGCTTAAGATGAAAGACCCGTATCCGTGCCTGCACAATGCACGCCGCCCCCCCCCCCCCAGCATGTCAAGTCCAAACCACTGTCCCTCTTATTCCAACGATAAGCGGGACGCCTCCCTTGACTTCCCCAGCTGCCAGCCGGCCCTGGAACTGTTGACCGAACATTGGATTCCTGGAGGTCAAGGACAGGGCCGAGGAGGGAAAGCAGCGTGCAGAGGGGGTTTCCTTGCGGACGCTGCTGCCCTGCGAGCGCCAGGGCTGGACACGACGGCCAGAAGGAGGCGCCAGGCGCCCATGGTGGCCGGGGCCCTCAGGGCTGCCCAGAAGGGAGGTCTTCAGCCACACCGGGTGGCCAGGGCCACCCGCCCCAAAGCCGTCCGCCGCGGCCAGCCTCGGGCCCCGCACCTCGAACCCGGATCGCGCTCGTGGGACGAGGTTCCCTCCCGGGGCGGTTGGGACGGTTGGGGGACCTGGAGTCTCATGCTCACCTCCGCCTCATGCTGCTGTGTCCCGAGGCGCCGGCGTCCCCGTGGCGGGCGGGTTCGCCCAGTCCAGAGCCGGGACCCGCCGCCAGCAAGCCCGCAGGGCCAGTCCGTAGCGTTCGGCGCGGCAGCAGCAACAGCCTGAGCAGCCGCGCAGCTGGACCTGGGCGGGCACATGGGAGGGCGGGGGCCGCGGCCCTCCAGGCCCAACCACGCGGCCCCGACTCAGGGGCGCGCGTGCTCACAGCTCCCTGGAAATGGCACATGGTTACTGTCCTCAGGGACTTCGTTGCTACCTCCAGGCTCAAGGTCTGACATAATCTCATGGGTAACATGCAAAAAATTAAAGGAATGAGTCGTTGCCACTCCCTTCCTCCTGTCCACCCCCAGCACAATCCATATGGTACATTCCCCAATGCCAAAGGTAGTGGGAGAGGAAAGACGCGATTGGCTAGGAATCCTGGAAGGGGGCGAGGAGCCACATAAAACGGCCAATGGGGAAGCACGGGGGGGGGTGCCTATCAAGACCGGCCAGAAGCGGGTTGGGAGGACGTACTTAAAGAGGTCCGTTTGTTGCTCTCAGTAGCCGCAACTGAACAAAACTAGAATTTTCTTCCTGAATCCATTGGATGGGAAACTAGGAGTAGGGTAGCCTCAAATTTTTGAAGGAAAAAGCTAAAAGAAAATATAAGAGAGAATTGAATCAGATGTGTCTATATGACCTTGAGTGAATAACTCCAGCACTCCAGTTTCCTCATATAATCCAATGAGGATATTGGACCACAGTTGACCCCTGGTGGCCCTTCTCATATTTTGTGATCCTTTGCACAGGATCATTAATATCTACAATTTCGGGCATGATCCACCATTTTATGGAATTTTGGTTGAAAGTAGGTAGACTTTCTGACATTCACCCTTTCTTATTCATTTATATTGATTGCCACATTGCTTGGCTGACACCAAATACCTTCATAGAGACAATATCAACCTGCCTTTGGTAAAGGCAAATTCAACATTGTTTCTTCTCTTGAAGAAGAGCTTTCTAACACATGGAGACTTCCACCTCTAAGTATCTCATAAGGTCTACTCTTCAAGAGTCACCTCTTTATCCAGGAGTTGTAGCACACACCTGTAAACCCAGCCCTCAGGGAGGCAGAGGTAGGAGGACTGCAATAAATTTGAGGCCAGCTTGGGCTAGATGGCAAGTTCTGGGCCAGCTGGAGCTATATAATGAGGCCCCGTCTTTAAAAAACAAAAACAAAAACAAACAAACAAAAACATCAAGCTAAAAAAATAAAATAAACAAAAATAGTCACCTCTTCCTTCTCCCTTCCTCCTCAGAATCAGATGAAGTTTCAATGAATAATTTATTTGCAGCCAGGTGCCATGACTCATGCCTGTAATCTGAACAACTCCGGAGGCTGAGGTAGGAGGGTTGCAAGTTCTAGACCAGGGGATGTAGCTCAATGGTAGAGCTGCCTAGTGTGTGGGTTCAATACCGCATTATTCACACACACACACACACACACACAAATTCATTTGCCTGTTGAACTGCTGAGAATTCTTGCCTTCAGCAACAAATCCCACTGACCGACCCTGGTAGCGTTGTTGAAGTGCTTGTTCCTGTCTAAAATCTGTAACACATCACTCAACTATGCATGGCCAATTGTGCTTTCAGTCACACTACATGTCAAACTAAGACTTTCCAAACATTCTTTGGGGGCCTAGTCCACTCTGATTTAGAACTTTACACAGGATGGCCAGGCCTACATTTTGCCTACCAGGCCTCAAACCAACTCACCCACTCTTTCGTTCTTTCTCTCTGTCTCTCTCTTTCTTTCTCTTCCTTCCCTCTTTCTTTTCTTTCTTCTCTTTTCCTTTTTCTTTTTTCTTTTATTTTTTCTGGTCTGAGGGATTGAACCCAGGGCTTTGAACATACTTTGCAAGTGCTCTACCACTGAGCTGCACTCCTAAGCCCATTTTAAAACTTTTTTTTTTTTAAATCTTGAGACAGGGTCTCACTAAATTACACAGGCTGCCTCTGGTCTTAAACCTGCCGTCCTCCTGCCTCTGCCTCCTGAGTCGCTGGGATTACAGGCATGAGCCACTATGCCTGGCCCCAACTCTACTTTCTTGATTGCAGATTTTTCATCATCTGACCACTCAGCCTCCACTCAGGCTGCTTCCAAATTGTACCAGGTGTTTAGGATGTGCTTTCTGATAGCTCCACTCCCAGCCAGACAATTCATCTTCCAACCATAATCCCCAAAGATCCACCCATGTAGCTTTCCCAGAGTGATCACCAGAAGCTGCTGGTATATAAGAGCTCTCATTTCTACTCTCTGCCCCCTACCCCTTATTTTCCATGCTCTCTACCCCAATATGCATCCCTTATTGACATATTGCCATCTCTTGCTAGTGTCCAGCAGCAGCAGCTTACCTTTGGATATGAAGTGCCACCACCCAAAAGATTCATGTATTGGAGACTTGGTCCCCAGCTGGTGGTACTATTCTGGGAGATACTAGAAACTTCAGTAATTTCATCAACTCGGGAGCTCAGCTGGAGGAAGTGAGTCACTGGAGGCGGGTCTATAAGGGGTATCTTTCCTTGACCTCTTCCTCCTTCCCCCCCTTTCCCTTTCCCCTTTTCCCTCCCCCCCACTTCCTGATCTAAAGTGAGTAGCCTCTGCCACTTGCTACCAGTGCCATGATGTTCTGCCTCACCACACGCCCAGAATGAATAGTGCCAAGAACTAGGAGCTGAAACCTCTGAAACCATGAGCCACAATAAATCCTTCCTCCCCCAAGTTGATCATGTCTGGTATTTTGTCATATTGTTTCTTACATGCTAGATTCTGCTGGGAGATGTTCATATGTATTATTTCATTTTGTCCTCACATCAACCATATGAAGTGCGGTTATTATTCCTATTTGTACCATTATTCCTCCTGAGAGAAAATAGAAGCTTAGAGGTGCTGATTTGCCCAACTGCACAGAGAGATCTGACTCTAGTACCCACCCTTACAGCCCTGCAATGCAACACTCTCTCCAATTTCTCAAGAGTCTACCTTATGCCAGGCATGTAATTTCATCAACTCGGGAGGCTGAGGCAGGAGGATGGCAAAGCTCAAGGTCAGAGACAACCTGTATTACTGATACCCTGTCTAAAAATTAAAAGTGAAAAACAGGTTAGGGGTGCAGCTCAGTGGTAGAGAGCTTGCAAAGCATGTGTGAGGTCTTGGGCTTAAACCCTTAGTACTTTAATTAATCAATCAGTCAATAAAAAGTGGCTGGGGGTGCAGCTCAGTGGTAGAGCACTTGCCCAGCATGTGTGAGCCCCTGGATTCAACAGAAAAAAAAAAAAGCTTACCATAGTCCATACAAAAGATAATGTCAGGGACAGGGATGTAGCTCAGTGGTACAGCATATTCTTAGAATGCATGAGGCCCTACATTTGATCCCCAGGACCACTAAATAAATAAATAAATAAATAAATGGCATATACACATTTATATTTTACATTTATTTCTATACTTATATATCATATCAGCCTCAAAACAATGGTATATATAGAATTAGTAGAAGTTTATTTGCAGATAAGGAAAGAAACTAGTTTAAAGAGCTGACCAATTTGGCCAAGGTAGAAGGCCGGTAAACATAGAATCTGGTTTTCCAAGTTAAACATTTTTTCCACTGCAATCCCTACTCCCTGAGTGAACAAGACCTTTTTACATATAACAACCAGGCAGCAATTATAAGCAATAAGGAAAGAAATACCAAACAGCAAATGTGAAGCATGGAGTTCAGGGGTATGATACCAGAAGTACATATAGTGGTCAGAACACAAGCCAAAAAAAGACTTCTGCAAGAGCGAGCAGCACTGGATATTTCTTTTTCCTGGCAATGAGTTTATGTTTTTGCCATATTGGCAAACTCAATCCCAAAAGGTAACAAAAACTGTGCCCACTGCCTGCAACGCTTGGTGATGTAATGAACCCCTTGTCCGTGAAGAAGGGACTTCTACATGCGGTACTTCTGCCAACCAGTTCCAGGAAGTTTAGTAAAATATCCAGCCATGCAGGCAGTTGTAACACAGCCCTGAAAATTTAGGCCAGACTAATTATTCCATTCTTTTTAAACTATTGAAATCCTAGCAGGGTGGATGCACTAACGAAATTGTCTGGGAGTAACCAACTTAATATCGATTAAGAAACCTGAGCAAAGCAATTCTGAAGCCAGCACTGCTGAATTGCTCTTTGCGTGGTCCAGCTCTAGTCAATCCAGGTAATTTTCACTCCTAAACCTTGCCTGTCTTTTCTCATCCCCAGAGATCTCTAAAATGTTTCAGCTTGTCTGAGTGCTTTCCTTATGCTGTCAAACATTTATTGCTACCATGCTACCATGAACAAGGGCTGGGATTTAGCTCAGTAGAGCACCACTCTGCAGTCTCTAAGGTCCTGAGTTCGATTCCTAGCACCGCAAAAATGAGAATGGCAATCCACTCCTTAGGCAGTCCTTCCTGAAACAGCCATTGAAAACCCTCTGAGAGTGGCTATGAGGACACGATTTGACGGTACCTAACAACAACCATGAACAAAGAAGTGGGAGGTTGTGTAGAGTTATCCCATGGATCACACATGAAGTATGTACTTCCTGAGTGGGTGAGAGTGGAAAACATCAGCCCACTCCAGTATGAGGAGTGACACTGCCTGAGCCCTTAGAAAGTATGGGATAGGCCAAGTGCAATGGCACACTCCTGTAATCCCAGCAACTCAGGAGGCCAAGTTAGGAGGATCACAAGTTCAAGACAAGAGACAGACCATGTAATTTAGCAAGACCCTGTCTCAAAATAAAAAGTAAAAAAATGGGTTGAGGGTACAGTACAGTGGTACAGTACTTGCAAAATATGCAAGCATGAGTTCCTGGGTTCAACCCCTGAGTACTGCAGAAAGAAAGAAAGAGAGAGAGAAAGAGAGAAAGAGAGAGAGAGAAAGAAAGAAAGGAAGGAAGGAAGAAAGAAAAGAAAAGAAAAGAAAAGAAAAGAAAAAAGAAAAGAAAAGAAAAGAGAGGGTGGGATAGGATGTTTTCCCAATTTTTTGTGAGTTTGTTTGTTTCTGAAATGAGGTCTCACTATGTTGCCCAGATTGGGCTTGAACTTCTAGGCTCAAGCTATCCTCTTACTTCAGCCTCCTTAGCTAGTATGACAGGCATAAGGTACTGTGCTCAGCTTCATTGTTACTATTATGATGTCTATGTTTTCTGTGGGCTGGAATTTAGCTCAGTTGGTAGAGCACTGTGCTGCAGTCTCTGAGGTCCTGAGTTCAATTCCCAGCACTGCAAAAATGGGAGAAGGGCCTGGCAATCCACTCCCAAGGTAATCCCCAAGCAGTCAGCCATTGAAAACCCTGTGAGGGTTACTATGAGTTGGATACCGACTCGAAGGCACCTAACAACAACAACATGTTTTCTGTATACATGTGTATGTATCTCCCGTGTGTGTGTGTGTGTGTGTGTGTGTGTGTGTGTGTGTGTGTATTTTTCAAAGACAGGGTCTCACTGTGCACCCCAGTCTGGCCTCAAACTTTCAATTCTCCTGTCCCAGCTTCCCAAGTGCTGGGATTACAGGTGTCTGCCTCCACACTTGGCTAAAACATGATCTTAAATGCCTGTACCATATGGCTATACCTTATGTTATTTAACCAGGATTTGATTCTTAGTCATTAAGATTATTTCCAATTTGTCATTATTACATGTAACTTTAAGGATTATCTGTATATTTTTATTTTTATGATTATTTCCTAATATTTCTAGAAGTAGAATTGTCTGGTCAAAAGATAGGCACAGTTTAAAATGAATATCTCACATATATTGCCAAATTATCTTTCAGGAAGCTTACACCAATTTACATTCCTACCAGCAATGTGTTGTTGTTGTTAGGTACCGTCAAGGCCAACTCATAGTGACCCTATATACAACAGAGAGCAAAACACTCCCTGACACTGTGCTATGCCTGGTACTTTGTCAGTGCTATTTATAGGGTTTTCAATGGCTGATTGTTTTGAGATTGTTTTGGGGATGGGCTGCCAGGGCCTTCTTCCATTTTTGTGGTTCTGGGGATGGAACCCAGGGCCTCAGAGCAGTGCTCTACCAACTGAGCTATGTGGGATGCAGCTACTTGTCTGAATTCTCACCAGTCCAGGGCATTTTTCTTCTTTTGTAATCTTTGTCAATTTGACAGATGAAGAAAAATATCTCATTTAAATTATTAGAGTGTATTGAAGGCTTTACCCTTCTGCCATTCTCAGTGTGATTTAAATGGGATTTACCACAGCCCTCTCTGGACTTGATTTGCGATGCAGGTAACTCTAGGAGCTTCTGGAAGCCATCTTGGGCCATGAGGGTAGGGCCTGCATGAGTGTGAAACGAACCTGGGGCTGAGAAATGGAGAGAGAGAATGCTCAGTCTGGTCATAACTGAGTCCTGGATCAAGCCTCATATGATAGCCAGGTATCTGAAACAATAAATTCATATTCTCATGCTCTCTTTCTCTCTCTATCTCTCTCCCTCCTCCCTGCCCTCCCCCCCACACCTTCTCAACTGAAACCGGTTCAGGTCAGCTTTCTCTCACTAG
Source organism: Pedetes capensis (assembly GCA_007922755.1). Classification (NCBI taxonomy): domain Eukaryota; kingdom Metazoa; phylum Chordata; class Mammalia; order Rodentia; family Pedetidae; genus Pedetes; species Pedetes capensis. The sequence goes on from VMDO01004683.1 coordinate 48,369, forward strand.
CAAAGAATGCTGACAGAGGCATTTGCTATAAATGGATTTCACTAGTAGGAACTCAGTCCTTCCTTTCCAAGCCTTCCAGATATCACCCCTAATACTGCTGCCAATTCGGTTCATATGCCCTCCAGGGGTTCAGTCTTAAGGTACCTCCAGGCAAATCTCAAGCTATGCATAGCCCAGCAGCTCCCAGGATGCCTTAGACAGACCTAGATGCCCAGCTTACCTCAGTAGGATACAAGAGTCAAGAAGCAGAAGTGGAATAATTGGAACAAATGTTGATTCCTGAGTTGAATCCATCATCATGGGATCTACTGAGGAAACAGGATCTGAGCGGCTTCATGTCCTTGCCCCTCTTCTACACTGAAGGACGGGCTTAGAACCAGCACAGGCTGCTGGAGGAAAGCTAAGGGGCCCACTGATGGGGATATCCCACCACTGAAAGACTCACTTCTGGGCCCTGCAATGTATCCCTAGGCTAACATCTCATAGTGAGGTTTAAAAACATAATTAGAAATCCTTTACTTTCTAATTCTGAACTGATGTACAAGTTTCACACTGCCAAAAGAAAGGAAATTAAAATGCAGCTTGAAGCCAGGCATGATGGTATACAGTTGTATTCCCAGCACTCAGGAGGCTGAGGAAGGAGGATCACAAGTTCAAGGCCAGCCTGGGCTACACATCAAGACCCTGTCTCAAAAAAACAAAGAATATATATATATATATATATATATATATATATATATATATATATATATACACACACATATACATACATATACATACACATACATATACATATACACACATACATACACACATATGTATGTATGTATATGTATGTAATATATATATATATATATATATATATATATGCTTCAAAATTACATGTATCAAAGGTCAAGTTGATCCCAATTTGGTTATATTTGAACATGACTTATTTTACACAGCTCTATTCTCAATTGTGAAAGAGAAAAGAATAGAGGGAAAGGAACTGAGGGAAGGAGGGAGGAGCAAGGAGAGCCTGCCTATGGTACTGCACCTTGAGACAATGCCTGATAAAGCCGCAGGGTGGACCTAACAAGCTTGAAACCCTACCAGGGAAATCAGCACTTTCAGATTGAGAGAAGGCACATTGTGGTGATCAGCCTTTTATAGGGAAGGAAAAGATGTCCAACCTTCCTTTGTCCAATATAGAAGGGCACTTACAGGATCCCATTTGAGATCATATGGACTGCTAATTGACCCAGGCCTCTGCTTCTTTTCCATTCATTTAGCCCTAGGACAATTCGCAGGGAAAGTGAGACATGAGTGTGAAGAATCTGTAGGGTGGACCATGCTACTCCTGAAACTGTCTTAGATTCTAAGAGACCAGGGAAAATTTTATGGAGGAAGGGGTATTTGAGTAGTCCCTCCAAAGAGAAATAGGATCTCGCCATAGTGGGGTGGAAAAAGTCCTAGTTCCTACTTACAGAGAAGAGCAGAGCTCCTACCTCTCTTTGGCTGGGACTTTTCAAAAGACACACCTGACATCTGGGGAGGTGTTGGGGGGTGGAGGGTTAGAAAGACCAGTTGAAACCTGTTAATATCTAGGTAAAAAGAGGGACAACTGGGGAGTTGAATGTCTGCAAATTATCTTCTTGTGTTGAGTGGGCAGCTCAGAGGTGGAGACTTGCCTAGCATTTGAGAGGCCCTGGGTTCCATCCCCAGAACCATGGAGGAGAAAAGCCATGTTCAAAGAAATCATCTTTCTATTTTGGGAGGGAATGGAGTATTGTAATAAGAAAAAATAAACAATTTCAAAACAGCGCCGAGAAGGGATTGAGAAAGATATCCCTGTCTCTTCCAGATTTTATTGCCTTTTAGGTCCTCAGGCCACCTTCGGGATCACAGGTTTTCAGCACTGCCTTCCACCCTCCTTGCAGAGACCCACCATGTTCTCATGCAGAGCAGCCCTGGCCTTCCCCAGTGTACCGGGGCCAAACCAATGGCTTCCCTACCCAACAGCATGATTGACATTTAGGTAGAGAAAGAAACCACCAAGATAGTCTAGGCTTCTTGAACCAGCTATCTCTAGCTCATTGAGAAATTGCTTTTATTTCCTGAAAACTTTGAATTACTGATGATGAAAGTCCCGAAGAGAGAGTAGACAGAGAAAGCTCACAGTCAACAATAGAGCCAAGGCCAAATTCCGATGTTGACTCCACTTCCTTCCTGCTGGAAAGCCTCATTAAAACTTGGGGGGAGGTGGTTCATGGTACAGCTCTTACCTCTGAGGTCCATGGGAATGCAGACTCCAAAACATTTTGGAAGTTAGGCATGGTGGCACACACCTATAATCCCAGCACTCAGGACAACAAGGCAGGGCAACATAATGAGACTCTCTCACAAAAACAAAAGAGAAAAAAGAGAAAAGAAAAAAGAAAAGAAAAAAAACCACATTGGAGAGGAAAAGGAAGAGCAGGCAAACCTGCAGAGGTTACACAATGGCAGATGGGCTGAAGTTTTACCATTCAAACTTGACTTCCACCTGGATTTGTCACTAATGGGTGCCACCCAATGATGCCCTCAGCTCCCAGGGCTGCCAGGAAGGTCTTTGGCCAGGCCAGAGGCCAGAGCCTCCCCTCAGGACCTCCTTGTCATCTCAACCTAGGGTGCTGTACAAATATCACCTTTTACATACGTCATAACCAGCACACTGAGGTAGGATTGCAGGACACACTGTCACACCACGGCCTGCAGATCTACCTTGCAGGAGGCCATGTGCACCAGCTCCTGGGCTGGCTTATGCAATGGCACTAGCTTCATGCTGGACATCTGTGGCTTCTACTTGCCCAGCATTGAGGGTCCCTTGCTCAGTAACAGCATCTGCAGGCAGCCTGTGGGCATGTAGATGAAGGTGCCTTCTGCTCCAGGCATGGGGCAAGTGGCATATGGCCCCACCTAGGCCACTGTGATCTTTTCTTGGAATTTTAATGTTAAGCAGAGAGCCACACAATAATGGAAAATGACCAGAGTGGGTTTGTCCAGTCAAGAATACCCTGAAGAAGGAAACTAGTTACCTCTATTCTTTTGTTTTAGTTTGTTTTACAGTACTGAGGGCCTCACACATACTTTCACACACTCTACCAGTGGGATGCACCCTCAGCCCATTTTTTACCTTTTCCTTATTATTTTGAGACAGAGTCTCACTAAGTTACACAGGCTGCCTCTGTTCTCAAACTTGCGTCCTCTTGCCTCTGCCTCCTGAGTCACTGGGGTTATAGGCGTGTGCCACCATGTCCGGCACCCCTCTGTTCTTTAAATCCTCTTAGCCCTTACCTGCCCTGATTCCCTCTTTCCTTCCTAAGGCTGGGCTGCCTACCTTTTTTTTTCTTTTTGCAGTACTAGAGGGTAGACCCCAGGGCCTCAACCTTGTGCATGCCAGGCAAGGCTCTACCATTGAGCTGTACCTCCAGCCCCTTTTCTATTATTTTATTTTATTTTGAGACATAATCTTGCTAAGTTATACAGGCTACCTCTGACCTCAAACTCATGATCCTCCTGCCTCAGCTTCCTGATTCACTGGGATTATAGGCCTGTATCAAGGAACTCAGCCTCTGGCTGTTTACTTTTCATTCAGTTATATGAGTTAATTCATAGCCTTCCAACATATTTCTCTACTCTTTCCCAAAGTTAGCCTAAGAGTCTATTTCTGATATAAGCTCTAATCCTCTTAAAAAACCTAATTTTGTGTCATTATTATCCCATTTTAATATAAGGTGATTGGGCTTCAGAGAAATTAATAAACTTGCCTAAGATCACACAGCTGGGATTTAGCTCAGTGGATAGAGTGCTGCACCGCAGTCTCTGAGGTCCTGAGTTCAATTCCCAGCACCGCAAAAATGGGAGAAGGGCCTGGCAATCCACTCCCAAGGCAATCCCCAAACTGTCAGCCGTTGAAAACCCTATGAGCGTTGCTATGAGTCGATACCGACTCGACGGCACCTAACAACAACAACAAGATCACACAGCTAATGAATGCCACTGTCAGAATTTGAACCCAACACTCTAACATAAGGCCACTATGGGTGGTGGTGGAAATGAGAACAGGGTGAGTTCAAATCCCTACCTCCCTATTTCTAGATAACACCCTGCTCACAGTAACCTTGGTCTTGGAATTGCAGCAACTCTCTCTAAATCAGAAAAGTGGGAATAATAGTGCTCCCTTCATGGGGCTGTTGAGGGTTGATGAAGGTGATGTATGTTAGGTGCCATCAAGTCGGATCTGACTCATAGTGACTCTATGTACAGCAGAATGAAACACTACCCAATACTGTGTGAGGCACACAACCTTTTTATGTTTGAGCCCAGTGGTGTAGCCATTGTGTTTCTTCTCATTTTGAGTTGTGCCACATCAGCAAAAGGAGGTGATCAGGGCTTTACCCCATTCTCATCAAGGTCAACTTTACTTTGAGGAGGCAACTCTTCCCTAGTCATTTCTCTTTTTGTTGCAGTATTGAGGAATTGAACCCATGGCATCAAACATGCTTTTTGCAAGTGCTTAGCCATTGAGCCATACCCTTAGTCCATTTTTCACTTTGTATTTTGAGACAGGGTCTTACTAAATTACACAGGCTGCCTCTGGCCTTGAGCTTGATATCTTCCTGCCTCTGCCTCCTGGGTCACTAGAATTAAAGGTGTACACCACTGCACCCACCTTCCCCAGGCATTTCTTGAATGCCTTTCAGCTTGAGAAGTTCATTTTCCAGCACTATATTTGACAGTGCTTTTCTGCTATTGATAGGATTTTCAATGGTTAACTGTTTCGGAATTGGGCTGCTGGGTCCTCCCTAGTTTGTTTTAGTCTGGTAGCTTAGCTGGTATCTGAGATACCAGTGGCATAGGTTTTAGCATCACAGCCACACACAAGCCCCCACAGCATGACAAGCTGATAGACACGTGGGGGCTAGCCTGGAGTATGTGCTAATACATATTAATGGCCTTTCCCTAAAAATAAAAATTGCACTTGCTTAGTGAACAGAGTAATTGACTCCTTATCTAGTCCAAAGATGACTGCTTCTAACTTGATCCAGTCTCCCTCTCTCTTCCACATACAGAGCTTTGTTTATGGGAATTTCCTTCATATTTCTGTCTCTCCCATCCTTATTACTTTTTCAAACTTGGCCATTTCCTGGTGTCCTTTCTGTGGAATGTCTACCAGGAAGCTCAGGTGCTCTTAGGAAAAAAGAGCATAGGGCATGGATAAATATGCATACTCTCTACCAGCCTGCCTTTGGAAAAGGAATAAAGCAAGGATTTTCATACCTCTTCAGGATAAGGACAATGAGACACAGAGATACTACATGTTCACCTGAGGTAGCAGAGCACACTGTGGGTTAAGGGGAAGCCAAGGACCACATCCTAGGTCATTTGATCTGAAAAACCAGAGCCTGGAAGAAAGAGAACAGGTTTTCCAAGTTGTCTCTTTTATTCCTGCTCCTACCTTCTTCCCCTTCCCTCTTCCCACTTCAAAAGAGAAAGCCCCATTTAAACATCCACATAGGCCCATTTCCAAGAAAGTTCTCCTAGAGCTCTGTTCTTTACACACCCCTAAGCATGTGACCTACAGTCCTCCCCATCCCCTGCCGGAACCCAAGGATTTGGGCAGATGCAGCAAGCTCTCCACCAGTGAGTCACCCCCAGCCCTTTTTGTAACAATTCTTTTAATAGGGGAAAAGTCTGCAAAGATGTATTCCTTATGCCAGGAAATTTTAAGTCCTCTTACTATACATGTGCTGGAATTTAGCTCACTTGGTGGAACACTGCTCTTCACTCTCTGAGGACCCAGGTCCCAGCCCCAGCACCACAAAAATGGGAGCAAGACACAGCAATCCACTCCAGAAGCAATCCCAAAACAACCAGCCATTGAAAACTCTTTGAAGGTCGCTATGAGTTGGCCAGGACTCGAGGGCACCTAACAACAACAACTCACTTAAGGACAAAATGTTACTTGTACTAAGATATCTGATGCTTCTTCAGAGATAAACTCAAGATTTCCCAGGATCGTGACTGTGAAAAGAACAAGTAAAAAGATGGCCCTGACCTTAAATCCACCAGTCAGTAGATATTCACAAACTTCCTGTCCCAAGCAAGGACGTCACCAAAGCTAACATGCACTTATGGGAAGGGTGTACGACTATCACATCACTTGTACGTACTCAACATAATTGTGACTTTCAGGATTTTCCTGGATTCTTTTGTTTGTTCTTGTTAGGTGCCGTCAAGTCAGGTCCGACTCATAGCGACCCTCATAGGGTTTTCAATGGTTGATTGTCTTGGAATTGCCTCAGGAGTGGATTGCCATGTCCTTCTCCCATTTGTGCAGTGCTAGGAATAGAACCTGGGTCCTCAGAGAGTATGGAGCAGCATTCTACCAACTGACCTAAACCCCCTCCCTTTCTGGTTTCTAGGGCCAAGAAAACAACATTCTCCTCCCCTCTTCTATATTCATGCCTCCCAATCTTGAAGGTTTTATCTGAGTGTCTTTTTATTGGAAAGGCAATATAACAACAGCAAAAGAACTTTGAAAACTGAAATTTACCTACCATCCATTCTTTCAGCATAGCTACTTGCATATGGGGGCTGACATTTAGCTCAGTAGGTAGAGCGCTGCTCTGCAGTCTCTGAGGGCCTGAGTTCAATTCCTAACACCATAAAAATGGGAGAAGGATGTGGCAATCCACTCCTGAAGCAATTCTGAAATAATCAGCCACTGAAAACCCTATGAGGGTTGCTATGAGTTGGACACGACTCACGACTCGACAGCACCTAACAACAACAACTTACATATGTGCATTTCATCTTCCAAATGCACACAGATCATTTAAAGCTACAAACATGGTGCACTTTCTGTTTCATATTCTGCTGTTGGCCTTGTTTTTCTTTTTATCTTTTCTTTTTCTTCTTTTCCTTTTTTTCTTGACAGGGTCTTGCTACGTAGCCCAGGCTGTCCTCAAACTCAAGATCCTTCTGCCTCAGCCTCCTCAGTCTCTGGGATTATAGGTGTGTGCTACTATGCCCGGCGTCTATTTTTCATTTTATTATGAATCATTTACACAATGCTTTATAAATATCTCTGGACATAGGCTTTTGTTGCGAATGCCATTGTATTGATGTATCACAAATCTCTAACCATTCTTGTAATATTGGATATTTCAGCTATTTCTATCTTTTCTATTATAATAACACAGTTGTTGGTATTGATCACAAATCACAAATCTCTAACTATTCTTGTAATATTGGATATTTCAGCTATTTCTATCTTTCCTATTATAATAACACAGTTGTTGGTAGGTACCTTTGAGTCGATCTGACGTATAGCAACCTTCATATGGTTTTTGATGGCTGATTGTTTCAGGATTGCTTCAGGAGTGGATTGAGGCATCCTTCTTACATAGAGGATTATCTTTTATGCATTTGGAATTAAAAAAAAAATCCTTATTAACTAACTTCATTAGGGAAAACTCCTGGGCATAATAATTTGATGCTTTTTCCTATGTACTAGGGTGATCATGCTGTCTTCCCCCAAAATTTTACCTGTTTATAATGCAGGTCAAAATAAACAATGTAATTTTACTGCACCCTTCATAGTATTATGTGTTATGGTTTTAAAAAATTGCTAATTACACCAGATGTGGTAGCTCACACCTGTAATCCCAGCACTCAGGAGGGTGAGGCAGTAGCATAGACATGAGTTCAAGGCCAGCCAGGTCTACATGGCAAGTTCTGGGACGGCCTGGGCTACATAGCAAGACCCTGACTCAAATAAACAAAATCCCCTTTCAATCATGAGCTAGGTGTGTGGCTCAGTAGCATAGTACTTGAGTAATATGTTCAAGGTCCTTGTTGCTATCTCCAGCACCATCCCCTGTAAAATATTCATCATTAGCAAGAAGTAAAACAGCATGATGGTGTTGTTATAATATGCACTTTTGATTGCTGTCAATAATGAACACATGTCTGTGTATTTGCTCATTGTGTTTCCTTACATGGATGGATTTCTTCATCTTTGTTGTTGCTCGGTGCCATCAAGTGGGGTCCAACTCATAGCAACCCTCACAGGGTTTTCAATGGCTCATTATTTTGGGATTGCTTCGGGAGTCAAGTGACATGTCCTTCTCCCATTTTTGTGGTGCTGGGCATTGAAGCTGGGACCTCAGAGACCACGGAGGTATTTTTTGTTTGTGTTTGCTTTTTGTGTTAAGTCAGGTTTACTGAGGCATAATTTATGTAGTATACAATTTACTGTTTTTAGTGTGTAGTTCTGTTTGCTATAAGGTAATGAACTTATAGGTTTCTTGATTGTGGCTCACAATAAGAATTACATTTTCTGGCCTGGGAGTTTAGTTCAGTGGTATAGCATTTGCCTAGCATGCATGAGGCCCTGGATTTGATCCCTAGCACAATAAATAAACAAACAAATAAATAAATCAGATGTTTAAAAAAAGAATCCTATTTTGTGTAATGACTCAGTGCATACAAACATAAATATAGATAAAATGAATCATAAATTTCAGGAAACAAAACTTCCCTTCACTTTCTACATGTGATGCACTCTGATATTCTGGTGTATTTGCTTTTTCTTTTTAAAATGTAGGTCAAGACCCACAAAATTGATTTCATAGCCCATCAATGAGTCATAGTCATCAGTATGCAAAAGTGCCAAATAAGGTTTTATTAAAGCATAAAAATCTCCATGTTATCCCCACTCTAAGTTTAGGTTGTGCTTACTAATAATGAACTGATAGACATGGGTCAAGCCAGATAGCTGAACATTTTCCCTTAGTGGTCTGGGGATAAATTAATTGCCTGTTGTCCCCCCTAAGAATATGGCCAAGTTTTATTCATTTATTCATTCTTAATTGCCGTTTGAAGAGAACGGATATTGGTGGTAGGAGGCAGTGATGAGAAATAAGACATAGTTTTGCTGTTCCTGGCTTAGTGGGCTAGTGGCCTGGCAGTCATCACAGGTTAGCCAATCTCCCTCCTGTGCTGGACCACCTCTGAGATGACCTGTCAGAAAAGGGCATGAGGGCTGAGCATGGCAGCACATGGCTATAACCCCAGTGACTCAGGAGGCAGAGGTAGAGGCAGGAGGTTCACGAGTTTGAGGCTAGAGGCTGTCTGTGCAATGTAGTGAGACCCTGTCTTAAGATAAAAAAGTTAAAAAAAGGGGTGGGGTGAGGCTCAGTGGTATATTGGTAGTACCCTGGATTCAATTCCCCAGTACCGCAAAAAAAAAAAAAAAAAAAAAAAAAAAAAAAAAAAAAAAAAAAAAAAAAAAAAGAAAAGAAAAAAGAAAAGAAAAGGACTGGATGAAGTAGAAGCCACTGTGAGCCACCCTACATGGAGAAATGGTTGGAAGCAGCCCCCGTTTAGTGAGAGGGGCCAAGAGCTAGCCAGGCAAAGGCCTCTCAGAGTGAGTGCTGGAGATACTCTGTGGGAGGTCCAAGCACAGTAAGTGGAGGCATTGTCTCAGGAGGTCAAGACAACTCAGGGAGGTGACCAGTTTGTGTGCGGCTGTGCACAGGCTACAACAATGACTAAAGGGAAGGATGGAGGTGGTTGTAACTGTTGGGTTGCTTGGTGAGCATGCACAGGTGAGTGCTTGTCTAGGTCATGGGGAAGATGGACACGAGTAATTGGGCACAGCAGTGGGAGAGCTGTGGCCATTCGGTGTGGAGAGATACCTCCCAGCCATGCCCTCAGTGGCCCTGGCCCATGAGGCTGTGTGATCCCAGCTGGCTGAGTTGGATGCTATTTACTCAGCGACTTAATTCTCTTGTCTACTTGTCTGTTTGGAGGTAAATGACTGAGGCTCGCTAAGGGTTTCAGAAGAAGCAGTACTGTCAATTATGCCCATCTCCCAAGGAGACCTCAACCCTTTCTCTGTCTAACTGGAATTAAAGCAAGAGCCTTGGGAAGCTGCAATAGGCAAAATTCTGGCATCAGGCTGGCAGATCACACTGTCTAGTGTATTTGAAATTCTGATTGTCTCAGGTCTGGAGTTGTAAGGCCTTACCTAATTTCCTTGAGCACCTTAGGCATTGAGAACTTGCTGTGTAGTCTCTGCCTCCCACCTGCTTCCCAGCATTTATGCTTTATGAATATTCATGAGATAGCTTTAGCATGCAAGGGTTAAAAAACCTTCTTGCCACATAGTCTTTAAGAAGAAAAGGTAACATAAGTAACAGTATGCTGGACATAGTCTTTAAGTGCTAATGGACAAGATCTTAGCCTCATGCCCTAATGCTCAGGGAAAGGGCATGTCTAGGATTTCCCTTAGGCTTAGGAGCAGTTAAGCCATTTTGAAGGGTTTCAGGCCTGAGCAGGGTTGAGGTGGTATTTCCTAGGTTATGTTATTGTTGCTTCTTCCTTCTAGAGGGACCACTACATTCCTACCCACTCCCATTTCTAAGTCTTCCTTCTTCCTGTGGGAGGGTGGAGGTGGAGGGAGGGGTTTACACATGTGACTGATTAGTACACAGACAGGAGGCCCATAAGTCTACAGACTTGTAAAGGTGCACATCTCCTTTTCTGCTTGCTCTGGAATACAGATCAGAACAAGTAACTCAGTGCCCTGATTCTGAGAGAGATGCTCCCCTCCTCCTCTGAAACCTCACCTTCATGCTCAGCTGCTTTGAGTAGCCTAAGTCTCTGCCAGTTCCCTTCCTCGCAGCTGCCAGACATTCAAGACAATTATATACCCTACTCTACAATAGCTTCCTACTTGACCTGTTAAACTACTACCAAGTTCACCCAGAAAAACAGCATCCTGATTTATCTGAAGGGTGGATTGCAATCTTAGCACATTAGAATCTCCTGAGATTTTAAAAGCCAAAACCCAAAACAAAATACAATGTTTAGGCTGTATCCCAGACTAATTAAGCCAGAGTCTCTGGGGAATGGAACTCAGGCGTTTTCTTAACTCCCCACCCCAGGTGTTCCCACAGTAACCAGGATTGAGAACCAATGAATAGTTGCAGGGGCAGGGGTTTAGCCTTCTTTATCCAATTTATCTTTCATTCTAACAAGGTCTTACCTTTCCCTTGAATCATTCTGATAATGTAAATCTAAATAGTTCATCACAGCGCTGAAGCAATAAGAAAGGCTTTAGGAGGAAGAGAGGGGAAAGGGTTGACCGGGAAGGGGAGGACATGACACATAGAAAGTACTTTGCCACGGAATCATAGTCATTCGATGCTAAAACAAATGTAGCCCTCCAGAAGTCATTTGGCCCTTCTCGTGTCTTCCAAGAGGAAATGAATTTAGCCATTCCTTTGTTAAAGACTCCCCAAAAGAAGCGCCTGCGCTGCGTCCTTTGCAGCCTGGGAGTACATGCCTACGCGCGTGCCTATTTCATCTTTGGACTTGTTTACTGTGCTGTGTAGGCGAGCGCTGGCGCCCTCTACTGGGCTGGAGTAGATGTCCCGCTTAGTGTCACAATTGTCTCCTCTGGATGGGCTAATGGATTCACTTTGAGCTCACCATAAAGGACACGGCTTCGCCAGCAATCTCTTGGCATTCTTCTGATATCTAGCATAACACTGGTGCTACGGAGGTTATTTCCTTGATAGCGGGACAAGAGCATAAAGAAAATTGGGTGATAGTGGCTGGTAAACTGAACTCTGTTGCCTCTCAGGCTTTCGGGCGTGTTTTTGTGATGGATAGCGTCTGCGCTGGTAGAATGTGGTTCGGTAATGGAGACACGGATACTGGGGTGTAGCTGCCACTGATTAAGAGAGCAGCACCTTTAAAGGCAGACAAAGTAGTTCCAAGAAACCCAGAGATGTCGGAAACGCAAATGCAATTTAAAGTCATAAGCAATATAAAGATGGGATTAAAAAAAAAAGACATCAATAAAGACACAAAACCTCGTCATTTAGGACATTTTCTCATTCAAAAGAAGATTTGGTGGTACTCACGAATCAGAATTTCACAACCGCATCTCCTCAGTCGGTGATGAGCTCTTGCCTCCCCTGGGTCGGTTGTCCTCAGCACGCAGGTGCAGCTGCTATGGCTGCACGCATCCGAAGTGCGGCGGCTCCACCTTCCAGGTGGAATCCCTCAGGAGGTTAGCATCGGGAAGCTGAAAGGTACATCTCTGCCCCTCCTGGTCTCTTTCACCCGTGTTCTCTCAGGGCCCGGAGATTCACAGTTGGCGCAGTGAGAAAGGAATGAGATCCTGGTGTCTGTCTCTGTCTGTGGGTCTTCAAGGCTGCATCTCAGCTGAGGCTGGAGAAGTCAGTGCTGCAGTAGAGGTGGCTGCTGGTTCGTGGTGGTTGCCATGGTAACCAGGAACTGGCGCCTCCTGTGGTGGCTGGGGAAGCTGGAGAAGAAAAGGTAACATAAATAACGGTATGCTGGACTCTTCCTGGGCATCTGTTGAGCCACAAGGGTCCTAACAGAAGTGGAGAGTCTTAATGGTCCTGTCCAGAACGTTGGTTCTTAAGCTCAAACCAAGTACTGATGCAAACCATTCTCTTCTCTGTGTCATTTTTTCCTCTCTCCCCGTCTCCACCCCTGTAGCAACACACTAGCTTCTTAAAGGTTAGAAATTCCAGCACTATCCTGAGGCTTCTTGCCCCAGAGAATCCTGCCATATACAAAGCTGAATGTTTGCCAGGTTTGCTTTTAAAATACACCACCCAGCAGGGGAAGTTAAGGGGCAATCTCTGGGGAGCTGGAGAAAGAACCAAGATTTGGATTTTCAGGGAGTCACTTAACCTCACTGAGTTGCAGTGAAATTTTAACAATGTGAAAGACATGAACTTGTCTTATAAAATGAAAAAGGCTATAAAATTGTTTCTATTCTTTCTATTACTATGATGATGACAGCGATTTTGAGGCTATAGTCCCAAACACAATCCCAAATGACATAATCCTGAATGATCAAAAATCCCTTAGGTCTAAAATCATGAAAATCAACATCTCAACAATATAATTCTGGAAAAAACAATACAAATTCTTTATTTTTTTTTCTTGCAGTACTTGGGGCATTGAACCCAGGGCGTTGCACATGCTAGGCAACTGCTCTACCACTGAGTTGTACCTTCAACTTCTTATTTATTTTTGAGACAGGACCTTGCTCTGTTGCTCACGCTGCCTATGGTCTCAAACTTGCAATTCTCCCACCTCAGCCTCCAGAATTGGTGGGATTACAGGCATGGACCACAGCCCCTGGTTTATAAAAATTCTTTAAAAGAAATTTACTTGCATCTTTTAAAGGTGATTTTCTAGATAAAAACATGACTAAATACTTCATAATCCACTTCATACAATAACATAGGCAGTAATAGCATATATATATTTTTGGCAAGCATAAACACTCAGGTATGCTAACAACAGTCACACAAATGTAAGAGTTATGAGTCCACAAACCATAACTAAATAGATCAAAAAGCAAAACGTATAACTGCATATTACTGTGGTTGGTAATTGGGTGCACCTTGTTTTATAACTGCAGCCATCTGAAATACTGTGATGGACAACCCAAGTCTTATGATGGGATCTTCAAAATTCAGACTGGTCACCACGACATATGCAGTCACTCAAGCAGCCGAGATCTTGAGAAAGTTTATCTTTCACAAATGCAGATGTACAAAAAAGGACATTTCTTCATTTATTGAGGAAGTTTCAACAATTTTATGGACATGCAAAATGCTTCCATACAAAGTCAACATTGTTATAATGCACTTTCTTGGAGTCAAATTTACAAAAAAAAAAAAAAAACATAAAACAAACAAGACCTCTCTAAAAGTTTTTACATAATTTACACCTCCAATATTGGAAAAGATACAAAGCAGAAATACCTAGCATTGAAGATTGTAAAAAATAATGCTGAGAGTTTAAAATACTGGGATACAAAAGAGCAGGGGGAGACAAAAAAGAAAGGGCGTATGGAAAAGTGCATTATAGGACAATTGCATGGAGACAGTCCAGAAGAGCTGGCTGACTTTCATGATCACTGACTATATTTTGAAGTCTTGCACTGTGATGAATGGCTACGTTCTTCTTTTAAGGCATGGTTCTCCTTAGGGAATATATTCATATCCATTTTCTATGTGGCACAGATTTTTTAGAATTCTTCTATGATACCACTGACATGGACATTCCCTATCAAATTTTCCCATCTTGTGGGCCATGCTTCTACGTTGTTTTTGATATGTGGTATCCCTTCTGCATGCTCTCATGTACAGACCACAAATTTGGCAGAAGCAATGCTGGTGATTGAACAGTAATACCATAACTTAAGTGTCTTCTTATCTTACTGTGCACATAATTATTTTCAAATCAGTTAGTAACTTCACTGGCTTCTTCTGGAAAATGTACCTGTTTTGGGGATGGGCAGGGAAAACAGGGTCTTGTTATGTAGCCCTGGCTGGTCTTGAACTCACTATATACCCAAGGCTGGCATCAAACTGGCAGCAATCCTTCTGCCTCAGCCTCGGAAGTGCTGGGTTACAGGCAGCGGCACCACACCCCACTTCAAATGCAGCTTTAATTCCTTAAAATCTCCTGCAATTTCATCAGCTGGAAAGAATACCAAGACAGACAAATCATGCATTTTTAAACTGAAGTTTTCATTGTTGCTATATCAACATGGCCAATTACTCATCTGAATTTTCCAGCAAAGCCTCTGGGCTGAATGGAATAAACAAAGTTTATCGGTAACACCTTGAAATTCATTTTTCAAATACTCGATCACACCTAATTCCAAATCTATTATTATGGTTTGGGGATTTATTTGAAATCCCATTTCTTTTCAGTGTCCACCAAATCTTCAAACAAGCATTTGTAAAGTATTTTTCCTTTTCTAGTCATCAATACATAAAGGAGTGAATGAGTTCTAAAATTTTCAGATCCAATAGGAGTATGAATTGTATATGTATTTGATTAAAAACAAAAACAGTGGGCTCTGTTTTAAAAGTGCCATCCATTGGCCAAAGTGAATTGTGCACTAGTTTTTCTGTGTTAGATTTAGTGGTAAATATATGTCTAGGGTAGCTTAGTTGGTAGAGTGCTGCTCTGCACTCTCTGAGGACCAAGTTTGATCCTCAGCACCGCGCAAATGGGAGAACGATGTGGCAATCCACTCCCAAAGCAATTCTGAAACAATCAGTCACTGAAAACCCTATGAGCGTCACTGTAAGTCAGACCTGACTGGACAGCACCTAACAACAACATCCTCTTTGACAGTCAGGTCTGTAACCAAAAGCAGTTCACCATTTAGTGTGTTCTGTACACTGGTGGAGTCTCTGTATCAGTGAATGTTTTTAGTTCAGAATATCACTGTGCTTTTGAAGTCTTTCTATTCTCTGATGAGGGGCATTGTTTGAAGGCCAGCATGGGGCTGTGGGCGAAGGGACAGAAGTAGTATACAAGTGAATTATTTGGCAACTACCCAGCATACAACTGAGAATGCACTAATTCCTTCCCCAGAATTCAGCTTTCTACCCCTTTCCTATAGCCTCTTGTTTCAATGGGAATTGTGGTTTGTGGGATTTTGGCTTTTGGAATTTCAACATTTGGGATTCTGATGTTCCCAGATCATGTCTCTCGAGATTTTGATGGACTGGATAAGATGATGGTGAGCCTGGAGATTAATGACTGGCTGCAGTTGTGAGAGGCCTCTCCAGGGCTCAGCTCCTATGCCCTTAACTCCCCCTGGGGAAAACATGTCCTTGTGACAGAGCCAGAGCCTTTGACACTTCCAAAGAACCCTCTGCACTTGTCATGGTCCATGAATCCTGAAAGAACCCACTAAGCACTAGAATAAGTTAGAAAGAAGACAGGATGGATTTCAACAAATCCCTATCAGCATCTGCGTATTATAATTGTAGCGTTATAATCAGAGAGAAAAGAAGTCTTGTGGCTGATTTTGTCTTCAAGGATCATTGGCCTTAGCGTCAGACCCATCTGAAGCTGTGTGGTGGAAAGCTGGTTGACTCCAGCCAGTGCTCTCCGGAGAGGGCCCACTGTGGCTGGCAACTCAGTGAAAAAGGGACTCTAGTTTGTCGCTTCTGGTATTTCCTCAGTCATATCATTGTCCACCTCATTAGTTAGTGTTCCCTTCATTTCTGTAGACATTTGCATGAGGCATTTGTGTGAGGTGTGGAGCTGCCATGTTCAGGGTGGTGGCTTAGAGGTGGCCCTGCCGTGTGTGTTGGTGTCTTTTCCTTCTAGAAACAAGCCAGCACTTTGCTCCAGTTGTAGAACAAGGCAAGGGAACACATTCTTGCTGAGTTCTGACAAGGCACCCACCTTTCATGAGTTATGCCTTTAACCCTCCTGAGAGCCTGTAGGATTTTACATCCCATGTTATAAATTAAGAACCTAAGAGCATGAAGAACAAGTGACTGGCTTGTGTAAGTTTATACAGCAGGGAATGTGGAAAAACTTGATTCCCACCCAGTTCTATGTGACACCACAGCTGGAGATGAGGCCATGGGCCATCCAAGTATGACATTAGGGAAAAACTTCCTGGGATGTCCAGAAACGCTGATAATTTCTCCCACCTCTTATTTATTGATTTTACCTATTTCCTTTATTTTTAAAAAAGAAATTGAATGTTATTTTTAAAAAGCTTTAAAAAATATAGCCAGGTGCTGTGTGTGGCACATGCCTGTAATGCCAGCGATTCAGGAGGCTGGGACCAGAGGTTTGAGGCCAGAGGGAACCTGCACAATTTAGCAAGACCTTGCCTCAAAATAAAATACAAAAATGTAAAAGGGGCTGGAGGCAAGCACTCTACCACTGAGCTATATACTCAGTGCCCTTTTTATTTTTTATTTTGTGATTTAGACTACATGCACAGGCTGCCCCTGGCCTCAAACCTTCGATCCTCTTGCCTTAGTTGCTGAGATTACAGGTGTGTGCCATGGTGCCTCACTAGGATTAGTTCTTTGTAGTTTTGTTGTTGTTCTATTCAGA
The DNA here is from genome assembly GCA_007922755.1 of Pedetes capensis. Lineage (NCBI taxonomy): Eukaryota > Metazoa > Chordata > Mammalia > Rodentia > Pedetidae > Pedetes > Pedetes capensis. The sequence goes on from VMDO01004683.1 coordinate 65,337, forward strand.
AAAACTCAGTATCTCCTTTTTTATTTTACAATCTTCTATACGCAAGAAATAGTATAAGAGTAGGCTTTGGGAGGACAGCTTTGAGATATGATCCGCTTCCCAAGGTTCCTCAGGGAGGCTAGGACTTGGCATTTATTTCATCTTGGCTCGAATGGTAGCTGTAGTCCCATCCCTGTTATTGAAAATCCACCCTTGACTTTCCTTTGAGCTTCACTATTTTTTTTTTTTTTAGGTGTTATGGATTGAAGCTAGGCACTCTACCACTAAGCTACACCCCCAACCATTTACTCTTTTTGTTTGTGTGTTTGTTTGCTTGAGACAGGATCTCACTATATAGCTCCAGCTGGCCTTGAACTCATTATGTAGCCCAGGTTGCCCTCAAACTTGCAGCAATCCTTCTGCCTCTGGCTCATGAGTTCTGGAATTACAGGCATGTATCCCCATACCCAAACCATTCACATGCTTATTTCAGGTTTTACTTCTGACTAGATGATCAGATAAACTTAAAAATGTTGTCATAGAGGGTTGGGCTTAGACAGGTGGGGTGGGGGCCTACTAGGGAATCAACCGTCCCAAAGTTGGAGGTAAGGCTGTGTGCTAGGGTGAAATGCAACTTGGGCTGGCCTCTTTCTTTTCTGGGAGGTGAAGATGGCCGAGCAGAAAGGGCACATACATAGTTGAGGATAGGGGCAGGGGCAACCCTGACCCTGCAACATCCTCAAGCCTAAGTGTGACAGGAGAAAAACGAATCTATTTCTTTTGAATATTTTGGAATTTAGCTTCTAAGACTAGATTAGGCTAAAAAGTTTCTGCTCTTGACTAAAAGACTAAAGACTATTGCAAAACTGAGATGTGGACACTCAATATGGTAATATATCTTTCATAAATCCTCTTCTGAGTAAACCTCTGAATATTAAAAACAATTATTCAGCACTGATTTTGTTAAAGGCAGTGTAGGACTAATATCTCATCAAGTACTTTTAGATGACATACCAAATTTAGAAACTAAATTTATTGTGCTTGATTTAACAAACTGCCTGTAAAATTTTGCAGTTTTCCTCTTCCACCAACTAGCGCTATGCAAAAATTGAATGCCTAATTGTGGGTGAAAGTATCTACTATATTTTTGTCCACATTTATTTATTTATTTATTGCAAGCACCTATTTAATTTGAATGTTAAAAAACATATGCATATATATACACCAAAAGAAAAATGGCAAAATGGTAATATAAAGAAGGACAAGATGATTTTTAATAAACAAAAAAATTTTATGTCAATAAAAGATGAATAATCTAACAGATAAAATGGCCAAATAAAAACAAGTAGCTATCAGAAAAAGAAAGAGAAATAAAACTCTAATTTCCTTAAGAGAATGCCTGAGGTTTAAAGTTGAAATCTATTTATTTGAACACACAAGATTTACTTGACCAATTTATGTCATTAGCAAAAAGGATCACTCCATTCTTTTCTCTCACCTTCTCAATCTTTCACCAGCTGGCCATTTAAATCTATATAAAACATACAATCCTCCCTGAATCTATTCTATAGATATCAAAATCTATGGATGCTGAAGTCCCTTATATAAAATGGCATAGTATTTCCATATAAACTATGCACATCTTCCTGTATACTTTTTTTTTTTTTCTGTTGTAGTACTGGGAGTTGAGCCCAGGTACTCTAACTCTGAGGTGCTCCACCCTCCGCCCTTTTCTTTTCCTTTCCTTTCATTTCTTTTTCTTTTTCTTTCTTTCTTTCTTCTTTTTTTTTTTTTTTAGACAAGGTCTCAATAAAGTTCCTCAGGCTTTCTCTGGCCTTGAATTTGCAATCCTCCTGCCTCAGCCTACAGAGTAGCTGGAATTGCAGGTGTGTACCATGGTGCCTGGCTCTCCTATACATTTTAAATCATCTCTAGATTACTTATGATACCTAATATAATGGAAATGGTATGTTAGTAGTTGTTATACTATATTATTTAGGGAATGATGCCAAGGGAAAAGAGGCTGTACATGTTCAGTACAGACACAACTTTTTTCCACAAATATTTTCAATTCACAGTTAGCTGAATCTTTAGCTTAGGAATGTACAGATATAGAGGGCCAACTGTATTGAAATTCTTTGGGCCCTAGGAGGTTATTCCCTGCCCCTTTGTTTTACAAAAGAGAAGACTGAGGTCTATAGAGGTTAAACAACTAGTTGAAGGTCACACTCTACTTCTTTAGAAATCTTGATGTCTGAAGGAAGGCAGATTAGATTTAAAGATGACAGAAAGCCAGGAAAGATAACTAATAGCAATAGTTAAATTTTATTTTAATTTATAGTTGACAAAATGAACATTAAAAATGGTTTGCCTGGAATAGATTTAAACTACTAAGTTGAGATTTAGCATGAATAAATACACGGCCTGCACTTTTGGTTGAGAATCTAGCATACAGCACAGGCCTGGCTCAGCTAAAATTCATGTAAATCAAAAGATGGGAGAGTCAAGTCAGCAATGAGTTCTGTAAGAGCAGCTACTAGGGCAGGAATGCAACCTCAGAGATTATACTCATGGAGAAGTAGGCTTGTTAGAGAAGTGGGTCAGTGGGAGAAGGGTTTCTGTTCAGTCTCAGAATTTTCTAACATTGGCCACTCACAGGAAAATATTTAGGAAGTGTGTCTAGAGAAATGCTGGGATTTGTACATCTGTGAGCTTATGGGAGAATTCCTCCCCCGGGGTAGAAGTTGACTCCATGCCTTCTAAGTTCCCTTTAACTAAAAAATTCTGTGAACCTTCATGGGTTATATATGTTTTTTGTATGGATATTTCATTCCAGTAGATGTTTTTGTGCTTCTAACCTGAACCCCAAAACAATTCAGAATGATTTGTGATATTAGAATATATATTTAAGAAGCAAATAGCTGGGTACAGTGGCTCATGCCTATAGTCACAGTGACTTGGGAAGTGGAGGCAGGAGGATAGCAAGTTCAAGACCAGAGGCAGCCTCTGTAATTTAGCGAGACCTGTCTCACAAGAAAAAAGAAAAAAATGGGTTGGGGGTGCAGCTCAGTGGTACAGCAATTGCAAATCATGCAAGCACAAGGCCCTGGATTCAACCCTCCAGTACTGCAAAGCAAATAAATATTTTACTGAAAAGTTGAATTCAGAAAGACCCCTGGGAAAAAGTGAATTTGGATACTTCTTTCTTACTTTTTTCTTTTCTTTTCCTTTCATAGCCTTTTCCCTTTCTCTCTCTCTTTCTCTCTTTCTCTCTTTCTTTCTTTCTTTCTTTCTTTCTTTCTTTCTTTCTTTCTTTCTTTCTCTCTGTTTGGGATCAAACTCAGGGCCTTACACATGCTTGGGCACTAAATTCAAACCTAAGCTATTCAAAGTCTGGGTAAGAGATACATTTTTGATGTTATAGGTTCTTATTCTATAAGATGCAAAAAAGTGTAGGAAGATGGAACTTTCATTTGCATTGGTATCTATCTTGTCTTCCTCATGGGATAAAAAGATCCTTAATAGGACAGAACAAAACCTTTCTTAATTTAAATTGAATTATAAATATCACACACACTATATATGTATACACACACACATATATATACATATGTATATGTATACACACACACACACATACATATATGTTGTTATTGTTAGATGCTGTCAAGTCCTGTCCAACTCATAGTGATCCCTCATGGAGTTTTCCATGGCCAATTGTTTCGGAATTGCCTTGGGAGTGGATTGCCACGTCCTTCTCCCATTTTTGCAGTGCTGGGAATCGAACCTGGGACCTCAGAGACTGCAGAGTGGCACTCTACCAGTTCAGCTAAATCCCAGCATACACATACACACATAAGCATATGTGTGTGTGTGTGTGTAAATCTATATAAAGTGATCTGACTACTTTTTTTTTTTTTGTACTGGCGTTTGAACCCAGGGTCTCGCGCTTGCATGCTGTGCAAGTGCTGGACCACTGAGCTGCCGCCTCCAGCCCATTTTTTTTTTTTTTTCGGTACTGGGGGTTGAACCCAGGGTCTCGCGCCTGCATGCTCTGCAAGTGCTGGACCACTGAGCTGCACCTCAGCCCATTTTTTTTTTTACTTTTTGAGACAGGGTCTTTCTAAATTATGCAGACTGCCTCTGGTCTCGAACTTGCGATCCTCCCACCTCCACCTCCCGAGCCACTGGGATTACAGGCGTGCGCCACCACGCCCGGCCTTTTTTTTTTTTTTTTTTACTTTTTGAGACAGGGTTTCACTAAGTTATGCAGACTGCCTCTGGTCTCGAACTTGTGATCCTCCTGCCTCCGCCTCCCGAGCCGCTGGGATTACAGGCATGTGCCACCGCACCCGGCTTGATATGACTTTCTTAAAGATGTTGTTAGGTGCCATCAAGTCAGGTCCAACTAATAGTGACCCTGTGTAAAACAGAACAAAACACTCCCTGACACTGTGCCATGCTTAGCACTATGACAATGCTTCTCTATTATTCATAGGGTTTTCTTTTGTTTGTGGTACAGGAGAGTTGAAGCTGGGGACTCACGCATGCTTTATGCAAGCGCACAAGCACTGAGCCATATGCCCAGCCCCACAAGGTTTTCAATGGCTGATTGTTTTCAGGATTGCTTTGGGAGTGGGCTGCCAGGTCCTTCTCCCATTTTTGAGGTTCTAGGGATCAAACCCAGGGCCTCAGAGAGTGCAGAGCAGCACTCTACAAAGTGAACTAAAACCCAGTCCTTTCCTTAAAGATAGAATAGGATTTTTTTTTTTTTTTCTTTTTGAGGGATTCTAGTAGAAGGAGTGTTCTGGTCAGGCTGTGAGTCACAGTTCTAAAACTAATAGTCTATTGCTGCAATGAGGTAGCCTGAACTTGACCTATAGTAAGTTCTGGACTTCCATAATTGTATCCACTGGTACCTCATGTTTTCAGAACAGAATTGTGTCTTAGGTGCATTTGCATTGCAGATTATTGCTTCTATATGACCCTCACTTTCTCTACTCAATAGCTCTCCATTGTACTCAGTAGTAAAGATAACCAGCATGAATAGTTTACTTACGTAGAACATAAGCACTGTTCTAGGTAATTTATTCACTTTAAACTCCCAGTGCCAGATCTGCGCTCCTAACCACTGTGCTGTCTCTTAGGAGGCTGTCCATTTACAATATGTATTAATCAGATCAGCAAGGACCAAAGTCCAGCATGCATTCTTTCTTCTCAGTAGCAAGATGCCAGGTGGGCCCTGGACTCCTCTTCCTTCCTCTTCCCTTCTCTTCCCTTGCAGCTCTGTTCCCTGGTGATGACTAAGTCCCTCCTTTCTGTGTGTTTCCCAGTTTCCTGGCCTTGGCAGCTTTCCAATCTGCTCCCAGGCATGCTTGGCTCAAAGCTTTGGAATGAAAGACACAAGATGGAGCTCCTGCAGGTGACTCACCGCTGTCTGGAGAGGTTGTTCTTGTGCCACTTAGCAACTCTTCTTATCCAAACTACCCCCTCTTCCTTATCCTGAAAACTCTAGAGGGTGCATATTTACTTTTAAATTAATGAGAATTTTAATACCCTTCCCGGTCCCTTTACCCCACCTTGCCCTTTCCCTGCTCCCTATGGTATTGCAAAACCTGGGCCACCGGGTTCTGCTAGAGGCCATAGCATTGCAGAACTCACTCGTGGCTTGTGACCTGCAGATAGATACCTAACACAAGCTTTCTGATGAAGATGTTTCACATCAGGTGGAGAAAGGTCTGAGTCTAAGCCCTGCCCTTGGCTTTGCCCAGGCTGAGGTAAAAGGGGCAGGTCTATGCCTGGCTTCTTGTTTCTGTTCCTGTTAGACACAGTGAGGCCATGGGCAGGAAGAAGCAAAGGGCATGCCATGGGGACTCTGTCCTTCATGCTGCTGCCCACACAGCCGAGTCAGCCCTTCATCTGACCAGCCCTCACCAGCACCACACAGGCTGGCTGAACCTGGATGGATCCTCACACCACTGAATATCTCTATTGTAGGTGGCCCTGTGGGACTGAGGGGCTGGGAGAAGCTCCTTGGCTTGAGGCAAAAAGCTAGCAAGTCAATATTCTTCCACCAGGGCTCTGTGAGCCTTTGTGCCTGGGGACAGCCAATGCTCTTCCAGGGACTTAGTTACATCAACAGAGACAGCATGTTCAGACCTTTCATTGCTGAGCTGGCCCTGTTACAGGGTGGCAGGGAGAACAGTGATAAAGGAACACCAAGGATACCTCCAGAATGTCTTTAGACCTAGAATAAGGTGGCCTGAGTGTGAGTTCTAATGAAGTCATTTATTAACTGCCTGACCTTGAATGAATCAGTGGGCTGCATATCATATTTCTGTATGTGTCAAATGGGAGTAGAAATATGTTTCCCCATTTTGCAGGAGTATGTGAGGGTCAAATGGCAATTCATATGAAAATACTTTGTAGGGGCCAGCTTGCAGCTCAGTGGTGGAGCACTTGTCTAGCTTGTGCCAGGCCCTGGGTTACAGACAGCACTGCAAGGAAAAAAGAAAAAGAAAAGAGAGGGGTGTCATGCCACATGCCTGTCATTCCCAGCGACTCAGGAGGCAGAGGGACAAGAGGGTCTCAAGTCTGAACCCTGAGGCAGCCTGTATAACTTAGTGAGACTCTGTCTCAAAATAAAAAATAAAAAGAGGCCTGAGGGTGCAGCTCAGTGGTTGTTGTTGTTAGGTGCCCTTGAGTTGTGTCTGACCTGTTGTTAGGTGCCCTCAAGTTGTATTATAGCAACCCTCATAGGGTTTTCAATGGCTGATTGTTTCAGGATTGCCTCGGCAGTGGGTTGCCATATCCTTCTACCATAAGAAATTTCCATTTGTAAGAGCATCTCTCTTTCTGTTGATGTGTTTTTAAGATTGTTGTTGTTGTTGTTGTTGTTAGGTGTCTTCAAGTCCAGTTGGTATCCGACTCATAGTGACCCTATGTACAATGGGCGAAACACTATTGTCAGTGCTTCTCTGCTGTTCATAGGGTTTTCAATGTCGGATTGATTTTTGGGAGTGGGTTGCTGGATCCTTCTCCCAAGCCTACAGTATCTGGTGTTCCCAGGCAGTCTCCCATCTAAGTACTAACCAGGCCCTACCCTGCTTAGCTTCCTAGATCTGACGGGATTGGAGGCTACAGTGCTGTGGCTGCAGGTCCAGCTCAGTGGTAGTGGGCTTGAAAAACATATGTGAAAAAATTTAAAAAAAGAAAAAGGAAAGAGAAAAAAATAGGAGGGAAAAAAGGAAACAATACTTTTAAAACTATAATAGTGCTATGAGAATACGAGAGATTATCAAAATTTCTATTTATTTAAGTAAATAATGGTGATTTCATTGCTCTGATCAATTTTTGAACATAATCATTTATAGATAGTAAAACAGAGAGCTTTTTTTTTGTTTTTGTTTTTTGTAGTAGGGTCTCAATACGTAGCATAGGCTGGCCTTAGACTTTTGATCCTCCTGCCTCAGCCTCCTGAGTGCTGGGGTTACAGGCAAAGACCACCATGCCCAGTGATTTTTAAATTTTTATTTATTTACATATTTATTTGTATGGTGCTGGGATGGAATCCAGTGCCCAGCATTCTCCCTCTTAGCTACACCCCAGCCCAAGAGTGTTGGTTTTTTTTCTCATCCTTTATTGCAGTGGTCTTCCCTAGGCAGGGAGGCAGGAGGCTGTTATCAGATGCAATGCAAGCTTCCAAGTAACATGTGTGGAATGGAAGAAGCAAGTACGCATAATAGGGGAATTGACCAGGCGGAACTCAGCCACAGTGGCAGGCCAAAGAGTCAGTGTGAAGCAGAAGGTGGATCTCTAGCAAAGCTTGAGGCTGAGATAGAGACAAAAGATGCTGAGGATGCTGGCCCTTTGGCAGGTATCCCTACAGGGTGGGCCTCCTCCCCTGGGATGCTATGACAACAGTGGCTCCTCCAGGCTGCCCCTTGACTGGTGGGAGCCCGTGGGAGTTCCTGGAGGTATGATCCCTGCCTGGCTGTCCAGCAGCCTTTAACGTCACCATGCAAGCACAAAGCTATGAATCCTGACAGACCTGCCTCTGCTTGTGTTTGCACCGGCTCCTAGGATTCCTGGGTCAGGTACTAAGTGGGCATCTTTGGTGCCCTGCAGGGAGAGCTGCATTTTTGCTATGAGGAACTTCATGCAGAGGGAATGTTAGTTGTTTCCTGTGCCTGGAACAAGAGTGCTGGCGGGAAGCAAGCCGTTGTTACCAAGCCAGCCTCTTAGGGAGAAAACAAGAGCAGCCCAGAGGAGAACAGTGCCACTGTTTACATCAGCCCTGGACTGGCCAGTCAGTTCTTGGAGTTCAGCATAATGCATAAATAAGAGCAGAATCAGGACCTTGGGCCCCAAATTAACTTTCAGCCATTCCTAGAGACATCTCTATAGACCCAAAAAAGCAAAAGTTATAAGCAGAAAACCAAAACCAGGCCCTGTAAATGGTTTTCCAGGAAGGATTATCAAGAAGGCCTAAAGTCAGTGGATTATTTCTTGGTTTCAGTCTGGGGTTACACATTGACTATGGCCCTGTGGCTTGCAGCCCCATAGCTGTGGCGTCGGACCCTGTGAGATCTTGAAGCTACGCAGGGTTGTGCCTGGTTAGTACTTGGATGGGAGATGGCCTGGGAATACCAGGCTGTAAGCTTAGGAAAAGGACCTGGCAACCCACTCCCAAAAAATAATCAGCCACTGAAAATCCTATGAATAGCAGAGAAACACGACAATAGTGTTTTGTCTGTTGTACGTAGGATCACTATGAGTTGGGCACCGACCCAATGACATCTAACAACAACAATGGCCCTATGTGGTTGGTAGGGGCATTTGGTTTGATCATTTTATTGTGCATGTGCAGCATTTTAAAGGCAGGAACAGAAACTGGGGGTGATGGGGTGAATCGGACTCAGGATACTCTCTAGGTCTGAGAAGACAGCAAGAGCAAGAGCAAGCGCCAGCATCCAAGTGGGCCTGCAGGTATTTGATGAGAAAGCTGAGTTTGCAGTCTGTTCTGTAGTGGGGAAGCATGCACATGTGCACAGGGACAGACATCTCATGTGAGCCAGTGGAGAGACTGAGTGGGGGAGCCTGCCTGAGAAGAGGGACTGCTGCCGCCTTTGGAGTGGGAAAGGCAGTGGAGTGGGGTGTCCTAGAGCAGGGGAATGAGCAAGACAAGACTCAGAGGCAGGAAATCTCCAGCTGTATTCGGGAGACCCTGAGCAGACCAATTTGGCAGAAGCAGAGAGTTTGAGTTGGAGGGGAATGGGAGTGGACAAAGAAATGTGGAATTTTTTTTGTTTGTTTTGGAGACAAGGTTTCCCTATGTAGCTCAGGCTCGCCTTGAACTTAGTAACCTTCCTGCCTCTACCTCCTGAGTGCTGGGATTATGGGTGTGCGCCTCTGTGTTCAACAAATGTATGGTCTTGAATGGACACGAGCAGGAATCCTGGCTGAGTCCACAGCTTATTGGGTCAAAGGCCTCATTCTAAACCAAGAGGCTTTAGGGAGGGTTAAAGTTGCAGGGCCCAGAATCTGGGGCTGAGCCCTTACTTCTCCGCGCAGCTGTGTGTGTATGCAGCTCTCCATCCTGGCTCCTCCTTGGGAGACAGAGGCCTCAATCTCCCTCATCAGATGGTTAGTGGGGAGCTCCTTCTGCAGCAGGGGAGGCCTTGACAAGGGATGAAGGAGTGGCAAGGTGATAGTTGAGGTTGTGAGTGGGTAGAAGGCCTATCAGCCAGAGCCTGCATTTCCTTTGCTCACCTCTCTTCTTGCCCAGAGACACCGCCAAGGGGTGCCTGGGACAAGGCTCAGCAGCAAGTCCTTCCCTCTGCCCCTCTGCCCCTCTGCCCTTGCTGCCCTGACTTATCCACATACACCTGGATCTGTACCAGCTTTGACAGAAGTGCACTCCCGTGTGCGTGCATGTATGTGTGTGGATGTTATTTCATGTAAGCAGGTAGATGACTCATACAATCAGATTGAAGTTACACACACAGGTGTAAAAGCATAAGTATGTATATATATAGAAAAACCACCAGGTGCAGTGGTTCATGCCTGTAATCCCAGCAACTCAGGAGGTGGGGGCAAGAGGATCCCAAGTTGGAACCTAGAGGTAACTTGCCTGATTTAGTGAGACTGTGACTCAAAATAAAAAATAAGAAATGTGCTGGGGGCGCAGCCCGGTAGTAGAAGGCTTGCAAAGTGTGTATGAAGCCCTAGGTTCAATTCTAAATCCAAAAAAAAAAAAAAAAAGAAAGAAAGAAAGAAAAGAGAAAGAAAGCAAGAAAGTCTGACATACATACATGACATGTTTGGACATTTTTTTTTTCCCCACAGGATACTGAAAGTCAGAAGCATGTTGCCCTATGAGGAAGAGGCAGGCTTCACAAATCTGCAGTGGCCTGCCCTCTGTCCCAGTATTTTCTTCAGCCTAGGACAACACTGGGCTGGGCTTTGGCTCAGTTGATAGAGCACTGCCCTGAGCTCTCTGAAGGTCTGGGTTCGATCCCCAGAACTGCAAAATGGGAGCAGGACCTGGCAATCCACGCCAGAAGCAATCAACCCTGGAAAACACTGTGAATAGCAGAGAAGCACTGACATAGTGCCAGGCATGGCACAGTGTCAGGGAGTGTTTAGGGCTTGGGTTTAGCTCAGTTGGTAGAGCACTGCTCCATACTCTCTGACAACCAGGTTCAATCCCCAGCACAGCAAAAACAGGAGAAGGACATGGCAATCCACTCCCAAATAATCACCCCTTGAGCTTTGCCATCAGTCAAACCCCACTCTTGGACACAACAGACAGGGTTCCCTGCCCCCACTCAATGTTTCCAGGATGACTTTCCTCCCTCATCTCCCTTCCTCTGGGTCTGCAGCCCTCTTCTGATGGCCTGGCTTATGAGACCTCCCTATTCTGATGGCCTGTTGGTGACAAGAAGGGAGTAGGGACTGAGAAAGCGTGGTGGCCATGGGCCAGGCCTGAGGGCTGTGTGTGACTTCAGCTTACAAACTCATCTCCTTCCCGCTTCCCTCAGAAACAGGAAGGGCTTCCTGTCTCATTTCACTTCATGGCCTCCTTTGGTCTGAGGAAGGTGTGAGCCTTCAAGTAACAGGCCAGAGGCCGCATTCCACAGAGAGTACCTCCATTATGGAGTGACAAATCATTGCGCTTGTGAGAAAAAGACATAAATGTGTGTCACACTTTCAGGTGAGGCCATGATTTTTCTGTAGCAACCTCTCTAGGTATGAGATATCCATAGAGTGCCAGTGCCAGTGTTTTTGTTAGGGACTGGCATAAGGATCTCTAAGGCAAAGGAATATGTGGCTCATCTCTTTCAGGACCTCTTCTTATTAATGGGAGAGAAGACCCTAGAAGCAAGTATCCTTAAGAAGTTTGGGAATAAGAGCCTAATTTGGGGAGACTTGCTTTGACAAAAACCTAAATCTATTAAATTCTTTTATTTTTTTATGGTGCAGAGGATGGAATTCAGGGCCTTGACATGAAAAGCACATACTCTGTTATTGAGCTATTCTCCCAGCCCCCCAAAACAATTATAAAACAAAAAGAGAAGTACATTGGAAGGAGATCTTATGGAATTCCATCAGATTTAGATCACACTACTGATTTTTTCCCCCCTTCCTGGCTATATATTTTAGGTATCTCTCCCACTGAGATGGATTAATCATTGTGGAAATTCCTCCCTTGTAGCCCTCCCTGTGTGAGCACGGACCCCTGGCCAGCTGGGGCTGCAGGAGAAGGCTGATTTTTGTATGCTTTTCTGTCCATGTTTGTATGTTTCTCTTCCCAACACCCACCTGCCTCTCTCCTTGCTGCCTCTGAGCTGCCTTCAAGTGGCTCTTCCACAACTTCCCCTGCAAATGTCCCTCTCCTGAGCATCCCCCTTTCTTGTTCAAAGTCCATGAAGCATCCTAGCCAGGGCTACAGGAGAAGCTAATCTCAGAATGGATTTACACTAACCAGTGTCTTACAGTTTGACTGCAGAGCCATTTATTGGAAGGGATTTCAGAGGTCATTTGGTTCAACTCCTTGTCTTATAGATGAGGAGACTACAACCTCCAGTGGGCAATGACCTGCCTGACATCCCAGAAGCAGAGGCAGAGGTGGGGTTCCTAAGTCCCAGGCACCCAGCTTTTGTCCCCAGGAAGTGGTCCACCACCCAGCCAGTTGTCAGAGTTGGAGGGTTTGGGTGCATTCTCTGTGTTAACTCCCTCCAACCAGTCATGTGTCTCTTTTGCCTCCAAAATACACCTCTAATTTGCCCACTTTTCTTCAGCTCTACTGTTCCCCTTCTGGTACAAGCCATCATCTCTTCGTGTGGACCTACCAAGACACCTAATCAATGTCCTTGCTCCCTCTTGAATTCACTCTGTAGTAAGATTAATGTCTTTTTTCTTTTTTCATTGCAGTAAAATATTCATAACATGTAAATCATCATTTTGATCATTTTAAAATTGTGGTTAAAAAACCACACTAACATAAAATTTACCATCTTAACAATTTTAACTGTTCAGCCCAGTGGTGCTAAATATAGACACAATGTTGTACAGCAACTCTCTAGAACTTTTGCATCTTGAAAAACTGAAGCTCTGTAACCTTGAACAATTCCATCTTCCCCTAACATTCAGCCTCTGGCACCCACTAGTCTACTTTCTCTAAGAATTTGACTATTTCAGATAGCTTCTATAAGTGGAATCATGCAGTGGCTTTTTGTGACTATTTCACCTAGCATAATGTCCTTAAGATTCATCTATATTATAGCATATGACAGAATGTCATTCTTTTTAAAGGCTGAATAATGTTCTGTTGTGTTTATATATCATATTTTCTTTTTTATTTTACATATTATTGTAGTTGCAAAAAACCTAAATAAGATTCATGATTTCATCATAAATATGTTTTTTTTTCAGTACTGGGGGTTGAACCAAGGGCCTCCTGTTTGCATGCTTTGCAAGTGCTGTATCACTGAGCTGCACCCCAGCCCATTTTTTTACTTTTTGAGACAGGATCTTGCTAAATTATGCAGACTGCCTCTGGTCTTGAACTTGCAATCCTCCTGCCTCTGCCTCCCAAGTCCCTGGAATTATAGGCGTGCACCATTGTGCTCAGTCTCCTCGTGACCACCAAGACCACCAACACAGGTGTTTGCCCCTGGAAGGCAAAAGCGCCTGAGGCTTTTCCTTTCTCCCATTTCCTCCAGGGTCCAGAGGGCCACAGGAGACTGTGCCCCTCACTGAGGGTCCTGAGCGAATTGTGTTTAGTATCTGTCTGTGCGGCGGTGCTGCCCTCCCGAACCTCCAGGCCTGACCGGAAGGCATGCACTCCACATAGAGTTGGTAATTTATTAGTATACAACTTAATGGTTTCATCATGACATTTCCATACATGTGTATCCTTGTACATTGCTCATGGTCACCTCCCCTATGACCCTGTCATGACCACCCCATCACTTTCTTCCCCACCAATGGTCCCCCTTCTATTTGCATGTCTTGTTTATGTATGTGTGCATGGGGACATGTCCATATTTTGCCTTAAGAGGAAAGCATGTGATATATCTCTTCCTTTCCCCCATTACCCTTTCTTATTGCCCCTCCCACTTCTTCTTAGTCCCTTGTCTTTTCCTACATATGCCCCTGACACTTTCATGACCTATATATTTTAATATTGAATATATATTGAAATATAACATCCACACGTGAGAGAAAATATGTGAAGTTTGTCTTTTCTGGTTCTGGCTTATTTCCCTTAAAATAATGATCTCTAGTTCTATCCATTTTCCAGAAAATGCCATAATTTTCTCCTTCTTTATGGCTGAATAAAACTCCATGGTGTATATATACAATTTCCTTATTCTTTCATCTGTTGATGTACACCTAGGTTGATTCTATATATTGGCTATTATGAATAGTGCCACAATAAACATGGATGAGCAGGTATCTCTGTGGTGTGTTGCCTTATATTCCTTTGGGTATATACTCAGGAGTGGTATAGCTGGGTCCTATGGTAGTTCTATTTTTAGTTTTTTGAGGAACCTCCATACTCATTTCCATGCACCAACCTGCATTCCCACCAGCAGTGTGCTGGGGTTTCCTTCTGCCCACATCCTCACTAGCATTTATTGCTTTGTTGATGGTAGCCATTCTGACTGGGGTGAAATGATATCTGAATGTAGTTTTGATTTCCCTGATGGCTAAAAGTGTTGAACACTTTTTTCATGTGATTGATGGCCATTTATTTTTCTTATTTTGAGAATTTTCTGTTCAGTTCATTTGCACTTGTTTTGACTGGATAATTTGCGTTTTTGGTGTTTAATTTTTTGAGCTCTTTGTATTCTAGATATTAGTCCCCTGTCTGATGTACAGCTGGTAAAGATTTTCTCCTATTCTGTAGGCTTTCTCCTCACTCTGATAATTGTGTCCTTTGCTGTGCAAAAGCTTTTTAATTTCATGCAGTCCTATTTGTCAATTCTTGCTATTGTTTTCTGAGCTATCAGGGTCCTAGTCAGAAAGTCCTTGCCTATGTCTTAAAGTATTTTCCCCATGTTTTCATCCAGCAGTTTCAATGTTTCAGGTCTTACATTAAGATCTTTGATCCATTTTGAACTAATTTTTGTACAAAGTGAAAAAAAGAATGTAGTTTCAGTCTTCTACATGAGGATATCCAGTACTCCAAGCACCATTTGTTGAAGAAGCTATTCTCCAATTTATATTTTTGGCACTTTGTCTGACATTAGGAGGCCATAGCTACCTGGGTTTATTTCTGGATTCTCTATTCTATTCTATTGGTCTACATGTCTGTTTTGTGCAGGTACCATGCTGTTTTTGTTACTAGGCTCTGTGGTATTTGAAATCAGGTATCGTGATGCCCCCCTTGCATTGCTCTTTGTGTTCCGGATTGCTTTAGCAATTTAGAGTCCTTTTTGCTTCCATATGAATTTTAGGATTATTGTTTCTATTTCTGTGAAGAATGTCACTGGGATTTTGATGGGGATTGCATTAAATCTCTAGACTGCTTTCAGTAATATAGCCATTTTCACAATATTAGTTCTTCCACTCCATGAGCGTGACAGGTCTTCCCATTTCTTAGTGTCTTCTTCAATTTCTTTCTTCAGCATTTTAAAGTTTTCATTGTAGAGGTCTTTCACTTTCTTGGTTAGGTTTATTCCTAGGTATTTAATTCTCTTTGAAGATACGGAGAATAGGATTATTTTCCTGATTTCTTTCTCAGCCTAGTCTTTTTTGGTATATAGAAAAGCTACTGGTTTTTGTATGTTGATTTTGTGCCCTGCTACTTTGCTGAAAGTATGTATCAGCTCTAAGAGTTTTCTGGTGGAGTCTTTAGGGTCTCTTAGGTATAGGATAATATCATCTGCAAGTAGGAATAATTTGACATCTTCTTTTCCCATTTGCATCCTATTTATTTCTTTCTCTTGCCTTATCACTGTGGCTAAGAGTTTAATTACTATATTAAATAGCAATGGAGAGAGTGGGCACCCTTGTCTTGTTCCTGATTTTAGAGGAAATCCTTTCATTTTTTCCCCCATTTAGTATGATATTGGCTGGAAGTTTTTCATGTACTGTCTTTATTGTGTTGAGATATGTTCTTTCTATTCCTCATTTCTTGAAGGCTATTATCATGAAAGGATGTTAAACTTTGTCAAATATCTTTTCTGCATCTATTTGATATGATAATGTGATTTCTGTTTCTGAGTTTATTTATGTACTATATTACATTTATTCCCCCATGTTTCTGTCAGTTGGCCATGATGAGGGGTCAGGCGTATTGCTGTGATACTGAAAACTATGCCACCAGTATTTTAGTTACCAGCTGGGTCACCCATGGTGGACAGGTTTCAGCTGAGTTTCCAGATTAAGACAGACTAGGGAGAAGCATCCAGCAGCCCACTCCTGAAACAATTAGCTATTGAAAATCCTATGAATAGCAGCAAAATACCTGTCAAATATAGCCCCAGAAAATGAGTCCCAGGTGCCATTTTATATTGCCATCAATAGTGCATAAGAGTTCTAATTTCTCCACATCCTCACCAACATTATTGGCAAATATTTTCTCACATTGTGTAGGTTCCTATGAGCCCCACACAACATTTCTGGAAATATGTACTATTTCATTTCTTTCTCAGCCTTAAAATGGATTCTAACCTTAACCCAGAGGAAGTTCAAGAGTTTAAATCAGCCCTTGTCAATAGATGTTTATTTGGCTTTCCCCCCTACCCCCTGCCATGCAGACAGAACCCAGGGGCTTCTGCATTGTTTAGTTTCTCTATGGTAGCTATGGTGCTACCTCTGGGGACACAACAATGAATAAGAACTGGAACCCCTTACTTCAAGGCAGTCAGTAATGAAAATATGTATGTACACAAATGCTGTGAATCAAGTAGAATAAGGGCTGTGTTATAGGAGGGCAAGGGTCCCAAGGAAGCAGAGAGGGGTTCTGAGGCCATGCTTGTTGTTGTTGTTAGGTGCCGTCGAGTCGGTCTCCAACTCATAGCAACCCTCATAGGGTTTTCAATGGCTGACAGTTTCGGGATTGCCTTGGGAGTGGATTGCCAGGTCCTTCTCCCACTGGGGCCATGCTAGGAAAGCTAAAACTACTATATACAGTTGGCCTTCTGTCTCTGTGGTTTTGCTTGTTGTATGTAATGTATGTATAGTGTTTTGCTTATTGTATGTAGGGTCAACAGTACCTAACAACAATAAGAAATATTTGAGTACAACTTCTGGGGAAGCTATTTAATAGGAACCAACTTGTCTGGGAGGTATACTTTTTGTACTGACCTTCTGCTGGTTACATGATGGGATGGCTGGAGCTCTAGTAACCATTATGTGACTATGAGACTATATACATTATATATATATTATATATATATTTTATATATATATAATGTACATATATATAATATATATATATACATAATGTGAGAAAGTGAGTATATATATATTATATATATTATATATATATACATTATATATATATTATATATATATGTGGAGCATCGCCCTGCCACTGGACTCGCTCCAGCCATGAGCAGGAACCAGCAGCCAAAGATCCATCTTCTGGTGAGGGGGAGCTGGGCACCCAGGAGCCGCACCACCTGGAAAGGAGGTTTATGCCCACGGCTGCTCTGAGAAGCCTTGAGAAAGGCAGGCTCAGAGGCTTATGCCCACAGAAGCTCCTTGCTGCTTTTCTTCCCAATGAAGACTCCGAGTGCTCTGCTCCAACAGCTCTTTATTTCTTCCTTGTCTGTCCTGGTCGATGGAATGGACCTAAACTGCTCCATGTACCACCCTTATATACTCTTCTGGGGCTTGCCGGGGACCAATCAGAGGCAGTTACCTCATACAGGTTTCAGCCAATCAGAGGGGATATTCAAATTTGGTTTTGTAGAAGTAGCCAATCAGGGGTGGTTCCAGAACGGTCCAATCAGGAGCCGTTCTGGGGTTTGGAATCGGCCAATTGGTGTCGAGGGGCCGAGGCAAGGGAATAGATGCCAGAGCCATCTTGGGGAGCTCGATGACCCTGAGTTCCAGGATGTAGGGCAAAGGTGACTGCCTGGGGAACAAGCCTCAGTCCTCCAAGGGAGCCTCGATAGGCCCTGGGGCAAACTGCCTCTCTAGGCAGTGCCCTACATATATATATATATATACACACATATGTATATATATTTTTTTGGTCTTTTGAGACAGAGTCTCTCTATGTAGCCCAGGCTAGCCTCAAACTCTCAGTCCTATTGCCTTGGCCTCCTGAGTGCTGGGGTTGCAGAAGTGTGTCACCATGTCTGCCCCATGAGACAATCTTAAAGATGGAAAGTGTGCAATAAGAATTGCAGCAGAGAAAGATAGTAAAAGCTGCAGTCCCTGGTGATTGCAGGGATCCCAAGATCAGCTCTGTGCCCCCACACTTCTTTCATGTGAGAGAAAACTAAACTCCTCCTTGGTTTAATCCTCTGTTATTTAAGGTTTCTGTTTCTGATAAACCAGACTCCTTACTGAATGATACATATCCTTTCCCAAAGATATTTAAAGATTAAAAAGCAATACCCTAGGTCAGGGATTGGCAAATCTTTCTGGTAAAAGGCCAGAAAGTAAACACTTTAGGCTGGTCTCTGTACACTGTTGTTGGCAAGTACAAGAGCCCCAGAGAATATGTAAACAAGTAAGCATGGCTGTGCTCCAATAAAATTTTATGTACAGTCACTGAAATCTGAACTTCATATAATTTTCATGTATCATCAAATATTATTCTGGTTTTGATTTTTTTTAAACCATTTAAAAATATAAAAACCATCCTTAGTTTGTAGGTTACACAAAGATAGGATTTAGTCCTGGTTGTAATTTACTAATAAGCATTGCCATACAGGATACAATTACCACCAATAAACTGAAGATTCAGCGATGTCAGCATTCATTATGTATTTGTTAGTTATTTGTATGTTTCAAAACTTTGGATGTAGCAGAACTGGGCCTCTAAGGCAATGTTGTTGTTGTTAGGTGCCGTCGAGTCGGTATCCGCCTCATAGCGACCCTCTGTACAACAGGGGAAACACTATTGTCAGGGCTTCTCTGCCGTGCTTAAGGTTTTCAATGGCAGATTGATTTTTGAGAGGGGGTTGCCAGGTCCTCCAAAGCCTACAGCTTCTGGTGTTCCCAGGCAGTCTCCCATCCAGGTACTAACCGGGCCTGACCCTGCTTAGCTTCCGAGATCTGACGGGATCAGATGCCACAGGGCTATGGCTGCAGGCCTAAAGCAATAAGATGCACTTTTAATAGCATCACATCTAAATGAAGGCCCCCTTCTTGCTGATGAGTTGAGAAGGAAGAGATCAATTCCAGGATGCTGATCCAAATATTATGCAAAGCTTCATCTGAATATTTAAGACTTGGTCTGTTTTTTTTTTTTTTTTTTTTTTTTTTTTTTTTTTTTTTTTTTTTTTTTTTTTTTTTTTTTTTTTTTTTTTTTTTTTTGTGGGGCTGGGATTGAACCCAGGGCCTTGTGCTTTTGCTCTACCAGTGAGTCACACTCCCAGCCCCTCTGCTTGTTTAAAAAAAAAAAATCAATCGTCTTACTTTGTGCCTATACATTATAGACCACATTCCTGTTGACCTCTTGGTGTTGAAGCTAGCAAAGCCCAATTGAGGTTTCCTGCAGCAACATGGGTGGACAACCGAACTAATCTGCTTACCTGCCTTAAGATCCTTGCAGTGGGGGAAACTTGCTGAGAAACCAGACCAGCTATCAAGAACAAGGTGCAGTGGGAAGGGCTGACTGGGAGGCCTTTTTACTGGGAGATGGAGAGACATGGAGACTGGTTTTAAAAGCCATGGTGTGCAAAGTCTAATCACAGCGGGTCATTTTTCAGCTGGGAAAGATACAGTATTAGTGGGAAAATAGGTGCAAAGAGCTCAAGAGTAGATATTGTTGACCAGGACTGCAAAACGTTAAAGTAGCATAGAAAAAGCTGGAGGCGTGTGTGCGAATGCGTGTTTTCCATTTTCTTCCAGTGGTGGTGATAATAACTCACACGTGCTGTGTTTGTGCTGGGCTGTGTCCTCAGGGGAGGGCTGAGCATGTGTGGGGAGGACCATGGGTGATGGGCATGTAGAAAGCCCAGAAGTGGGGCCAGGAGAGGATACTGGGACATACTCGGTCTCCCTGGTGCTAGGATGGACCCCTGGCAGGGGGTGTATGTCCCAGCGCTGAGGCTGTTAGTCATGGCCACAATAGCTGTTTAGCCTCATGTGTGGTAAGCATCACGTGGCTGCCCCCTCACTCTCTCTTTTCCCCAGGCAGCTGTGCAAAGATCTCACCATGTGACCCAAAAGCACAACACTGAAAGCCTCTGACTGCCAAGAGAAGAGCCTAGCGAACAAAGGCCAAGGCCAGCTGCCAGGAAGTGGGCCAGACAGGGCCTCTCCTCAGCAGGCCTGCCTTGCCCTTGGAGCTGGAGTGCGCCTTCTCCACACCCCTTCCCTCCCTCCGGAACCCCAACTCCAAGAACAGGCTGGGGGCCAGGAAGCAGGCGCTCTTTCCTCCCTGGAGTGCTCTCCCTGACCAGGGGGTGCTGGGTAAGCTCAGGGTTGGGGGTACAGGAGAAGGGAGGAGGTCCTCTCCTGGTCAAGCTTGACAAGGACTGTGAGCCAGAATGTAGGTACTCAGGGTCATGCGCCTATTTCTTTTTTTTTTTTTTCTTTCTTTTTTTTTTATTGAACATTTTTAATGTACACCTTCATGTGATTCATTCTGACATGCTTTTTGTTGTGACATTTCCATATAAGCATTTTGTTGTACATTACTCATATAGGTTCCCCCTTACCCTCTTGTGCGGGTCCTCTCCCCCAGCCCCCATCAAAGACTTCTCTTCCACTTACTTGTCTTTTTATGGTAATATTTTTCTATATATCCTTGGGTTCCAGTTCTGTTTAAGATAGAAACTTCTTCTGTAGTAAACTTTCTTTCTACCTTGTCAGAACTATTACACGCATTTGCTAGACCATCTATACTGATACCATTCTTAGCTTTTTTTTTTCTTTTATTATGAACTGACCTTTGTATAGCATTTTTTCCTTCTTATAATTTTGATTCAGCTCCCATCTATGAGTGAGAATGTGGTGTTTCTCTTTCTGAGGTTGTGTTCATCACTTATAATAAAATAATTTTCTCCAATTCCATCCATTTTGCTGCAAATAGCATTATTTCATTTTTTTGATTGCTGAGTAGTATTCCATTGTGTATATGTACCATAGTGTTTTTTTTGTTTTGTTTTTTTTTGGTCCTGGAGGTTGAACCCAGGGCCTCATGCTTGCATGTTCTGCAAGTGCTGGGCCACTGAGCTGCACCCTCAGCCCATTTTCTTAGTTTTTGAGACAGGGTCTCGCTAAATTATGCAGACTGCCTCTGGTCTCGAACTTGCGATCCTCCTGCCTCCTCCTCCCAAGCCACTAGGATTACAGGCATGAGCCACTGCGCCTGGCGCTTACCATAGTTTTTTTTAATCCATTCGTCTGTTGATGGGCACTTTGGTTGGTTCCATATCCTTGCTATTGTGAAAAGTCCTTCATTGAACATGGAGATGCAGGTGTTTCTGTGGTATGATGACACATCTCCCTTTGGGTCAATTCCCAATAGTGTTATAACTGGGTCATACAGTAGATCAGTTTTTAGTTTTTTAAGATACCTCCATATTGATTTCCACAGTGGTTGGACCAATTTACAGCTCCACCAACAATGTGAGAGTGTTCCCTTTTCTCCGCAACCTCACCAGCATTTGTTGTTATTTGTTTTATTGACCTTGGCCATTCTTACTGGTGTAAGGTGAAATCTCAGAGTTGTTTTAATTTGCATTTCCCTAATGGCTAGGGATATTGAGCATTTTTTCATGTGTTTCATGGCTTTATGGACCTCTTCATTTGAGAACTGTCTACTCAGTTCCTTTGCCCATTTGTGTATTGGGTTATTTGTTTTCTTGGGAATTTTTTTCCTGAGTTCTTTATAAATTCTGGTAATTAGACCTTTGATGTATAGGATACAAAGATTTTTTTTCCCATTCAGTGGGGGTTTCCTTGACTCTGTTAATTGTTTCTTTTGCTGTACAGAAGCTTTTTAATTTCATGTAATCCCATTTATCTATTCTTGTTGCAATTCCTTGAGCAACTGGAGTCCTATTAAGGAAATACTTTCCTATGCCTATATGATGAAGTGTATTGCCTATCTTGTCTTCTATAAGTTTTAAAGTTTCTGGTTTTATGTTGAGGTCTTTTATCCATTTTGAGTTAACTCTTGTGCATATTGAGAGATGTGGATTGGTTTTCATTTTTCTGCATGCAGATGACCATATTTCCCAGCATCATTTATCAAAAAGGCTGTCCTTTTTCCAGTTTACTTGCTTTGCTCCTTTGTCGAAATAAGGTGGCTATAGGTGTGTGCCTCTTTCTCTGGTGCTTCTCCTGCCCTGGCCCATGACTGCTGAGAAAAGGCCTTCCAGAGAAAGCCAAGCCAATCTCTTGCCCTCATTATCTTTTTCTCTTTCTTGACTGCTGCACATGCCTCTATCCCAGCATTCCCACATCTCTTGAAAGTGTTAGTTCTTCCCCAGGACCCGGACCCAGATGCTCCAGTTAGAAGAGGCCGATCCATATAGCACTTCCTGTACAACCTGAAAGTGGCCACTTTTCCTTTCCTGGGCCTTGAGCTTTTAAAATAATCACTTCTACCTACCCTTGCTCTCAAGGATAAAATGGGATTAAAAGGTAATGAAAATCCAGGCGCCATGGTACAACCTGTAATCCCAATAAGTGGGGAGGCTGAGGCAGAATGATCGCAAGTTCAAGGCCAGAGGCAACCTGTGCAATTTAGCCAGACCATGACTCAAGATAAAAAACAATAAAAGGGGCTGCGAGTGCAGCTCAGTGGTAGAGTACTTGCCTAGCAAGTATAAGAACTTGCATTCAATCTCCAGTACTACAATGAATAAATAAATAAAAGTAATGAGAAATACCGAATAAAATGTACTATAAAAAAGTTATTACAAGCCAGACACAGTGGTGCACACCTGTAATCCCAGCAATTCAGGAGGTGGACGCAGGAGGATCTGAAGTTTGAGGCTAGAGGCAGTCTGTGTAACCTAACAAGACCCTATCTCAAATTAGGAAGTAAAAATTTGGGCTGCGGGTGCAGCTCAGGGGTACAGCACTTGTAAAACATGTGAGGCCCTGGGTTCAATCTCCAAGTACCATACACACAAAAAAGTTATTACATAAATTAAGTGACATGTTACACATCGTGCTGACATGTGTGAAAAGGACATTTGTTGACTGTTAAAATATTGGCAAGAATAATAATTCAATGGGCTAGTTTTAAGATGGGTTGATCCCAGAGCCTCAAATATGTTAGACAAATGCTCCTCCACTAAGCCACAGCTACAGCCCCTTTTTTATTTTTTATTTTGAGACAGGGTCTCACTAAGTTGTATAGGCTGCCTCTGGCCTCAAACCTTAAATTCTCTTGCCTCAGCCTCTTGTTGTTGTTGTTAGGTGCTGTTGAGTTGTGTCCAACTGTTAGCAACCCTCATAGGGTTTTTGATGGCTAATTGTTTCGAGATTGCCTCGGGAGTAGATTGCCATGTCCTTCTCCCATTTTTGCTGTGCTGGAAATTGAACTCGGGGCCTCAGAGACTGCCAAGTGGCACTCTACCAACTGAGCTAAATCCCAGCCCCCTCAGCCTCTAGAGTTGCTGTAATTACAGATGTGCACTATGGTACCCAGCCAAAAGACATCCATTTCTAGCCTTGATTTCTTGTCAAATATACTCAGTTTATTTATTTGCAGTGCTGGGGATGGAATCTAGGGCTTTGTGCATGCTAGACAACAACAAGAGACAAGCACTGTACACTGAACTCCATCCCCAGCCACTGGATATGCAATTTAAAAAGTCAGGCTTTTATTGATGAAACTCTGTGGTTGTCATTTTTTAAAAGTAACTCACTGAACCAACATCAAAATTAATTTTACGTAGTTTTACTGTCAAATTTGATGACAATCTTTCAACTCTTTCACTATTTATTTATTGTGTGGAACAGGAGATCAAACCTCGGAGGTATGTTAGGCAAGTGCTCTACCACTGAGCTAACTCCTAACCCTTAAGTTTTTCAAATGTAATCATGGGATCTGCATGAACTGTTATAGGACTGAATGGATATAAAGATCCTAATCTTGCAACTTGCTGGGTGTCTTTGGGCAAGTGATTTAGTTTCTTCATTTCTTATGTACTGTTTAGGGCTCATATGGCCCTCACTCTCTTTGGGTTTTGTGTGTGTGTGTGTGTGTGTGTGTGTGTGTTTGAGACAAGGTGTCAGTAAGTAACTCAGGCTAGGCTTGAACTCTCAATCCTCCTGCCTTAGCCTCCCAAGTGCTGGGATTGCAGGTATGTGCCACTACGCCGGCTCTGCGGGGCATTCATTCTCAATGTATAAATCTACAACATAGTAATCCTGGTCTTCTCAGGATGAGTATGGGATTATGGACTGAAAACCTATACTAGCTGCCACCTTGTCTCAATAACAAAGTGGAACAACCTAGAATGCACTGAAGTTAAGGAATATGTAGGTTGTATTTAGCAGGGCTTGCAATTTCCAATTGGGTCAGAATCAGATAGATAATCATTTCTAGCATTAAAAAGAAACAGATTGACTTCAAGGGCCCACAGGCCCTCTGAGGGGAATCACATGTCTAATGAGTCCTTACAATACTTAACAACAAAGAACCGTGATTTAAAAATGGTACTAACAGCACATATGTACTACATCATTCTTGTGGGGCGCACACCTCCCAGTCCAGCCTGGAGGTTCGGATGGGCGGCGCCGCCACGCACACAGATACTAAACACAATTCACTCGGGACCCTCAGGTGAGGGGCGCGGACTCCTGCGGCCCTCGGGACCCTGGAGGAGATGGGAGAAAGGAAAAGCCTCAGGCGTCTTTGCCTTCCAGGGGCAAACACCTGTGTTGGTGGTCTCGGTGTTCCCGAGGAGACAGCTGTTGTTTCATCGGTGATCAGATGGAGAGTAGGTTCTTTCCTTGTTGATGATTGTGAAGGGAGAGCATTCTTTCCTCACCAAAGGTCTGGGGGAGAAGAGTGGGAGAGCTGTCTCCTCATTGGTGGTCTGGGCAGGAACGGGTGAGAGGGTCTTGCTTAGCCAATGGTCTGGGCGAAGAGACGAAAAAGGATCTAGCTGCGGTAGCACAACTCCTTATATAGCTCGCCCACAGAATGGCCTCAGCCAATCAGCTTTCAGTATAATTGTCCAGTCGGGAAGGGTTTTGTACAAACGTGCAACCAAGTTACTTTCATTTTCCCTAGATTTCTAATTTACAAACCAGATATTCAAAAGCCGTTTTCCCAGTTTGGGAGTTTTTGCCAATTTCCTCTCAAATTTTCCCTACAGTTCTCTTCTGAAATCTCTGGTACTTGGTGTTCTTTCAATGGAGTCACATTTCTTGTTGATTTTATTTTATTTGCAGTACTGAGGGGTTGAATCTGGGGCCTCGTGCATGCTGGGCAAGTGCTCTACCATTGAGCTGTACCCCAGCTCCTTTTTTAATTTTTTAATTTTTATTTTTTGTGGTATTTGATAGTTGAATCCAGGGCCTCACACATACTTTACAAGTGCTGTACCACTGGGCTGCACTCCCAGCCCATTTTTTATTTGTTATCTTGAGACAGGCTCTCACTGAGTTGCACTGGCTGCCTCTGGCCTTGAACCTGCAGTTCTGTCTACACCTCCTGAGTTGCTGGGATTATAGGAGTGCACCATCACACCCGGCTCATTTTTTATTTTTTATTTTGAGACAGTCTCACTAAATCAAGCAGGCTGCCTCTGTCCTTGAATCTGTGATCCTCCTGCCTCAGGCATGTACCATAGTACCCGGTTCACACTGATTTCATTAAAGAGAAGGCGCAGGTGTCATCAACTGGAAATAGGCTCATGAGAATAAACAAGAAGAATCTTCTCCTTGAGAGCCTGAGAATATTTAATAAATGTGGCTCTCAAACATCCACCCTGCATTAATGCATTTGAGATTTTCTGAAGCAATGGACCACACAGGTGGGGAGCAGAACTGGATCAGATGGGCCATGGCAATGGTGAGGCTCACTGCTGGTTTGCACCCCATTTTCTGCAGGACCACATGGTGCTGAAGCCATCCTTTGGCCCCTTTCAAACCTATTCCTTTTCCAAGGGGATTGGCTTCTTCCATGCATAGACCAACATGACCAGTTCTGCCCTTTTTGGTCACAGCTGAGCAAACACCAGCTGTAACTTGCTGCTGCCATTATTCAATTAGGCTCCTTCAACCCTACCACCTGACCTGACTCCTCACTTCTTAACTTTCCAGTTTTTCTGTGCCTCATGCTGCCTTTGATGGACTTCCCTTCCTGCCCCTCCCATATTCCAAGTGCTTCATCAGTGCAAGTTCATGGGGAATTTTTCAGTGTTTTCTTGTTTCGTGCGATTCCTACTCCTGGGCCTGGGAACATGGACCATGTGAAAGACTTCATCTCAAGGGCTGAGGCCAGGAGGTGTTGATGGTGGCATCCAGAGCAGAGAGAGGTGGCAAGGTGTGACATTTATACAGGAGGCCTGTGTCATAGACCTTATTCCTAGTGCACCAAATCTAAGAAAGCCTCAGGAGGGAGGCCTCACCAATGTCAGAACTTCCCTCTGTCTCTTTTCTGTTTTTCAGAAGCAGGAAATTTGAGTCCCACAGTCCCTGAGCTCACATTCCTTCCAGGCTAGGATACTCACTTTCTTTTGAGTGGGTCACAATCCATGGAGGGGGCTAAGAGAGAACCTAATCTATATGACTGCCGAGTAGTCTGATAAGCCAGGGACACCCTGAGATCAGACCAGCCCATAGGTGTGTAGGTTCCAGGATATCCTGGGCTAGACTTAAGCTTCTGAAGAGTGAATCCCAGAGACTGTTGTGCTATCCCAGAGTCTGAAGATATGGACTGGGGGGCCACACAGATGTAACTAGGGGCATTTTGCTTTGCCAGAGCACTACTGGGAAAGTGTTCCAGTTCTTTGATTTTATTCTGGATGGACTGGAGGTAGTTGAGTGTGGGGGTGGGGAGTTAAGGGACTGAGCCAGGAGAGAAAGGGCAAGAAGAACCTTGTCTGCCAGGGAGGCTGAGAAGTCTTGGTAGCAGGGTAATGGTGGGGAGCCAGAGCTCCAAGGGGAAGGCAGACTGGAGGCAGAACTTGAGTTGCCTTTTAGGGAAGCAGCCTCACCAGCAATCCCAGTCTAAAAAACAACTTTGCCAGCACAGAGCAAGCCTCAGCTCCTTCTATCTGGTACACCACTAGGACTCCAATGCCAAATCTCTCTAGTCATCCCCAGCCTGCCACTTACGGCCCTTGTGCTGGGATAGGGCCCAAGGGGCTCAGAGGGGGAGGCCTCATACTCAGATATGACAGATAATTATAGGTAGCAAAACAGACCATTCTGTTATGCAATGAACAAGAAGAATATGGGTCCCATTTTTAGGGAGAAAGGTATGGCTGGATTTCAGTGTGACCTTTCTGGTTATCTTTCTGCCAGAATCTTTCCCAGTCAGTTTTCCCCAACAGGCACGACAGTGATGGTGTTAGGAAGAGGTAAGTCGAGGAAGTGGAAGGAAACCTCTTGGTTCAAAAGTTGGTGCTCCCAGAAAACTGGAGCCTATCAAGGGCTTCTGCTGCTGTTTCTACTGATGATGGGGGATGGACCTTCATCAGGTGGAGCAGTTGGAGTGGTTCTGCTTTATTATTCGCATGGTCTCTGCACGGTATTCATGATAGAGATGAATTATAGTAATGGTGGCCACTGCTGCTTGGAGGAATGAGTTCCCATAACCTACCCTTCCAAGCTTGGCTCTGCTTCTAGCTCAGGCTCATCTCCAGTGAGAGGCCACCACCATGGTCCTGGCACACAGCAAGTCCTTTTTGCTCTGCTTTGATAGCATGTTTTTCTATAGTACAGTCCTTGGGCTCTGAAAGGAATCATATTTGTCTTTAATTTTACTTACTTTAAAACCTTTCTCTTCAACCATACTACACAGCCTTTGCCCCTCAGCTTTACCCTCCTAGGCAGGCTCCTCACCAGACCCTTTTTGTTGTTGTTGTTGTTGTTGTTAAATGCCGTAGAGTCAAATCTGACTCATAGTGACCCTCATAGATTTTTCAATGGCTGATTGTTTCAGGATTACCTCAGGAATGGATTGCCATGTCCTTCTCCCATTTTTGCAGTGCTGGGAATCAAACCTGGGACCTCAGAGACTGCAGAGCAGCACTCTACCAACTGGGCTAAACCCCAGCCCATCATGAGAGCTTTGCTTAACTGAAATTAAATAACTGGGGCCAACAGCACAACTGACATTGCACTGTGGGGGCAGTTGAGATACCAGTGTTTCTCCACCTGCCAGACTCTACCTCCCTGGTCAGCTGGCCCTCCCCCTTTGAAGGAGACATGGTCATGCTCCTGGTGCACATTTTTAATCCCCAGCAGTCCTCCCCTGCCCTTCATGGCTGGTAATGACCTTGCCTCCTACTTCACAGGGAATGGTGGTATGAGAGCTGCTGCCCCTTCCCCCCCCCCCCCCCCCCCCGCCACCTACCTGACTGTGTCTGCACCACATGGATGAGCCACCTCCTCTTGAACAGAAGTGTCCTTGTCTGTGTTTGAGGTCTGCACTCTGCTCTGACTCTACGAGCCCTCCCTTTTCTCCTTAAGGTCTTTGCTTGATTTCTCCCCTTTTGCAAGTTTTTAGTATCTCTCTCTTCATTTTCAATTAA
Source organism: Pedetes capensis (assembly GCA_007922755.1). Lineage (NCBI taxonomy): Eukaryota > Metazoa > Chordata > Mammalia > Rodentia > Pedetidae > Pedetes > Pedetes capensis. The sequence goes on from VMDO01004683.1 coordinate 93,686, forward strand.
AAAAGAGAAATTTGGATTGGGGGTATAGCTCGGTGGCAGAGCACTTGCCTAGCATGTAAGAGACCCTGGGTTCAACCCTCAGAACTACCTGCCCACACCCACAAAAAAAAAAGAAGAAAAATATTAATGGTCTATGAATAGTAATGTGAACACCACATGTACTGTGCTGCTTACTCTGTCCCAGGAACTGTTCTAACTGCTTCCTACAAATGAACTTTTTAACCTTCACCTCAATCCTGTAGCAGCAGGTACTACTATGTTTTAAAGATGAGGAAACTGAAGCATAGTGTTAAACAACTTGCCATCCTAAGTAGGCTGCTCACAAAACACTTGCTCAACTGATATATATATATATATATATATATATATATATATATATATATATATGAGGAGGATGTGAAATCTATTCCCAAAATAATCTCGAGACATTCAGCCATGAAAACCCCATGAGGGTCTCTATGCATTGGATCCAACTCGAGAGCACCTACAAACACAAACAATACACACACACACATACACACATAAAATTATTTACAGTATTTAGGAAGTTGAACCCAGGACCTTGTTCATACTTTACAAATACTCTACCACTGGGATGCACCCCCAGCCCATTTTAAATTTTTTTATCTGAGACAGTCTCTTGCTGGGTTACACAGGCTACCTCTGGCTGCAAACCTGTGATCTTCCTGCCTCTGCCTTCCAAGTCACTGGGATTGCCAGCGTGCATCACCATACCCAGCTTCTATTTTTTTTTAATCTTAATTTTTTTTGTGATACTAGGGGGCTGATGGGAGATGGACCCAGCAACCCACTCCCAAAAATCAATCCTCCATCAAAAACCCTATGAACAGCAGAGAAGCACTGACGATAGTGTTTCCTGTTGTATGTAGGGTCACTATGAGTCGGATGCCAACTCAATGGCACCTAACAACAACAACAGGGGGCTGAACTTGCATACTTTGCAAGTGTACCACCACTGGGATGTACCAAAAGCCCCTTTTCCAAATGTTTTTATCTTGAGACATGGGCTTGCTAAGTTGTGTAGGCCCCCTCTGGCCTTGAACACATGATCCTCTTGCCTCTGCCTCCCTAGTTGCTGGGGTTACAAGCATGAGCCACTATGCCTGGCCTGAAATTAAATATAACTTGTGGCTAATGAGGCTTGGGTGGAGTGGGGACAGTCCAGGTGGCCTGGCCACCATCTGTCCAAGATCTTGGGTGCCTGCATGCTTCTCTCCTGTCCTCAACCCTTTTTCTTCTGCTTTTCACAGCAATGAGCCTCCAAATGTGTATTCCTGGCCTCTACTTCATCACCTGTTATCTCCTCCTAGTCCTGTTCTACGTGGCTTGGGTCTCTGGCTCTCCTGTCTGATAGTTCCTGACAAGGTCGCCACTGACCTACATCTGGTCAAAGCCAGTATTAATTATCCTACTCTGCCTTGCTTGGCCTGTTAGCAGGACTAGACACACATAATCACTGTAATCTCTCTTGCTATCTCTGCACTTTCTTCCCCAGGCTTCCCAGACCCATTTCTCTCCTCTTCTGGTTCGCTGACTGTCATCCAACTCCACAGCTTTCTCTATCATATCTAGGCTAACAAATCTAGCATCCAATCTTCTACTGACCTTTTGCCTGGGTTTCAGACTCCTGTCCATGTTCTTGTCTCTGTTCTCTCTTGGAACCCCATAGGCATCTCAAACTGAGCATATCTAAAACAATCTCTGCTCCTTTCCACTCTAGGCCCATTCATTTCTTGGTCTTCTCTTGTTATTGCAATTCTAAGACCCCAGTGGATCTGAAGCCACTGAAAGTACTGAGCCCTATACATGCAGATGTTCCTTAACTTATGATGGGATGATGTGCTGATAAATCCCTCATCAGCTGAAAATATTGTAAGTTAAAGTGAACTTAATACTCCTAGCCCACAAAACATCACAGCTGAATGACACGGAGCCCTGCAGAGTGTCACTTGCTCCCCCTTGTGATCACATGGCTGCCTGGCGCCGCCAGTGTCATGAGAGGGGACTGGGTGGATACCATTAGCCCAGGAAGACAGCAAAAGTTGAAGTTTGGAGTGAGGTTCCTGCTGAATGTATATCATTTTTGTACACTGTAAATAAAAAAAAATTGCAAGTCAAACTGTGGTAAGGGGGAAAAAGTCTGTACGATGTTTTTTCCCCCTGTATATATATACAGTACAGCAAGGACATGCTGGGAAGAGGGTGATTCACATCCTCGGGGCAGGGGGTGGTGGGGATAGAGCCCGATAGCATGAGAACTCATCATGCTGCTTAGAATGGCCAGCAATGTAAAACTTATGAACTGTTTATTTTGAGAATTTTTCGTTTAATAATTTCTGACAGCATGGAAAGTGAAACTCGGGGAGGGGGCGGCTATAAATGAAACTACTATTTATGTTGTTGCTCACCCTTAATGTTTTTGCTTTCTCTTAAATCTCACAAGAGATCCACCCAAAAGTTCTTTCCATTTTACTTTCAAAATGTATTTCACAATGGACAAGTAACTCCCTCCTCTCCTGCCACCAGATTGAAGCCTGTCTTCCTTGGATCAATGCTGCATTGATAGTTTCCCTGTCTCCTTTCTTGGCCCCCTATGGCCTATCCTCTACAACGCAGCCTGAGAGATCTTTCTCTTTTCTTTTCTTCTTCTTTCTCCTTCCTTCCTTCCCTCCCTCCTCCCTTCTTTCTCTCTCTCTCTCTCTCTCTCTCTCTCTCTCTCTCTCTCTCTCTCTTTCTTTCTTTCTTTCTTTAATTCTTTCTTTCTCTCTGCCTTTATCTCGGTATAGGCTGGCCTTGAATTGACAATCCCTCTGCCTCAGCCTCTGGAGCACTGGAATTACAGGTATATACCATGGTGCCCAGCTCCTAAGTAATCTTTCTAAAGCAGATCCTGTATCACAGTATTCTTCCCCTAAGAAAATCCAACAGAATCCAAATCTCTTGTCATGGCCTACAAGGCCCTACATAACCCACCCTACCTGATTTTGCAGCACATCTCTCTTGGTCCCTGATCCCCTGTGGTGGTGCTGTGAGACTGACTTTTTGTCCCTGAACATGCTGACTCTTTTTTGACTCAGTCTTCACACACTATTCGCTCTCTTTGAAATACTCTTGCCTCTCACCTTTTAGGTGGCAGTTTTAATGACACTTGCTCAGGCAGGCCTGCCCTGACCTGTAAGCTAAAGGGTCCCCCAAATCACTATTCATCTCCACTTAATGTTCTGTCTAGCACTTATCAGTACCTATAATTACCTCATGTGGCCATTATTTATGCTATCTGTCTTTGACACCACCCGTGTCTGGTGCCTAAGCTCTGAGTGTAGGCTTCTCAAGGCCAGGACTTATCTACTATCAACGCCTAGAACTCTACTTGGTGGTGGGCGGGCATTGAATCTTGGATGCCTCCAGCACTCAGGTTCTCATATGGCAAATACCCTTCAGAGGAAAAGGAAGCTGCTGGGAAAAGGAGGCCTCCCCATCCCCCGGGCCTGTGTCGAGCTCGTGACCATCTGCCTCTTCCTGTTTTTGTCCCCATTTGCCAGTGTGGGTAAGGCACTAGACAGGTGGGTTGTGTGGCAGGGGGTGGGTGGGAAGGGTGAGGACTGCCAGGTCCAGAAGAACACTGGCCATGGTCTAGATTGCTGCTATCAAGTCCTAACAACTTCAGCTGTATTTAATTAAATCAGGATGGGCTCATCAGGACCTTGTGAGCCAGTAGCCTGGTCGTTGCTCTTATTTCTGTTCTTTTCAGCTTTAACTAAGGGAGCAAGAAATGATCCCTATCATGAGCCAAGCGTGGTGATCTCATCAGCTGAGACAAACATTTTTTTTTTTCTGGTTGTATTTATAGAACTCTTTCTTGTTTCCTTGGATGACCCTAGTTGGCTTTATCTTGTTTACCTTGTCTTCATCTAGAGTTGCCTGTGTGGGGAATGGCTTTTATCTACTGCTCTCAGCTGCGCTGGATTTCCAACTCCTCTGTTTTTCTTCTCTTAGCTTTCGTCTATGGGGCTCTTTTCAAGTCAAATAGCTTGTCATCTCCAGTTACCAAGGCAGTAATGGTATTCTAAAAATATATACAGTGTTGGCCCCAGCCAAGCACTCTTTGATGATTATTCTGAGTGCCTCATGGCCTCCCAGGAGGATGGAATGTGGTATCCCTCTCCCCTTTCTGCCAGTCATATGCTTCCTGATGCCAGGTCCTCCCTCAGTCCCTCCCAGAGTGCAAAGGCTGGTCCTGCTCAGTGAGGGTCCAACCTTGGCTACAAGTCTGCTTGTCCAGTGATGTTCTCTCTTCTTCAGGGCTCCATATCCTCCTGGGTATGGCCAGGGCCAGGGGAGTGGGATGCTGTATGTTGCGGAAGGACTATCTGTAGGCTAACCTCTGCTCCTGAAGTCCAGGAAGGGCTGTCCAGGGGGCAGCACGCAAACAGATACACAGTGTGTTAAAATATCATTACCTGTAATTCCAGTGCTCCACTGTACCCAGCACCGCTCATGCCTGTGATCCCAGCCACATGGGAGCCAGAGGCGGGAGGATGGCGAAGTTGAGGCCAAAGGCAGCTTGCACAACTTAGCGAGACCCTGTTTCAAGATAAAAAACAATGCTGGGCACAGTGGTGCACACCTATAATCCTTGGGAGGTGGAGGCAGGAGGATTGCAAGTTCAAGACCAGAGGCAGTCTGTGTAATTTAGTGAGACCCTGTCTCAAAAAAGTAAAAAAAAAAAAGAGGGCTGAAGATACAGATCAGTGGTCCAGCACTTGCAAAGTATGCAAGCCTGAGTCCCTGGGCTCAACCCCTAGTACCACACACAAAAAAGATAAAAAATAATAATTAAAAAAATGGGTTGAGGGTGCAGTTCAGTGGTAGAACACTTGCAAAGTGTGTGTGAAGCCCTGGGTTCAACCCCAAAGTACCACAAAAACCAAACCAAACAAACAAACACCAAACAAACAAACAAAAAACCCAACCCCCCCCCACAAAAAAGCCCAACAACAACAACAACAACAACAAAAAACACCCAAAACCAAAACCAAACCTTCATGAGGGGAATGATGATCAGGAAAATGTTTAAAAATATTCTTCATTTATCATGTTCTTACCTCTATGTCTCCTGATTGAAACCTTCACTTTCAGGAAAGAACCTAAAACACATTCCCATTAAGTCATAAATGTCAGGAAATAGTTTAAGGGACATGTTACACTAATAGGCCTAGCCACACTGTAAGATGAGAAGGATGAAGCTCCAGCTGGGGATTGTAGGTTAGAGTGAGCAGAAGGGCATGGTGATGCATGAAAAACTTGGATTAACTGGCCATACCTTTAAAATAAAAGATAGAGGCATGTTGTTTGTCAAAAGATCTTCTATTATTGATTTCAGACATGAGAGGCTTCCTCTGAGGTGTGGTTTAGAAGTGGAAATGTTGGATTTTCCTAGGATAGTTGGATGATTTATGGCAAATACGAAGAGGGTTTTCGAAGTTGGGATAGTTCTGAAAATGTCAGGACTGGTGATGACATGGCCGTGGAGCCCTCTGGGATCCCTGAAGTCAGAGTGTCCAGCTTTGGCCAGCTTCACCTTTGCAAAAAGCAGTTGTGGGTGCTTCTCCAAGTCCAGTGGGGACAGCAGTGAGTGTGGTGCAGGTGAAGGAGGAAGAGGAGCGCTGAGCAGTGCTTTCCCATGTACAGAGCCTACGCCTTGGTACCTTGGCTCTGTGACACACCGGTACATGGTGTGTGCCTGGGATGCTCTAGTGCAAAGTTCCTGGGAGAGCCTCAAGTCCATGAAGTCATCCTCCCACGATTCCTGTCTTAAACCGGAATCTTACTGGTAACCCATGTCCAACTTTAGCTTTAAAGGTAAAAAAAGAGTCTGGGAACAACTGTATACAGTCCATACACCAACAAATAAAAGGACTGACTGCTTGGAAAATAGATCTTATGCAAAATGAAATTAGGGCTGCTGAACTTGGAGGAGAGAGGGTGGAATGAAGAGATGATTTATATGAGGAATGGTCATAAACTCTTCTCTTTTTCTGCCCTTTTGGATGTAGATGGGATATAAATAATATTCATGCTTTATTTATTTCTGGTAAGAACCAAATAAAAAAGACACTGGGCTTGATTTGCAACAGTGGAGATTAGGGTGAATATAAGAAGTTATCTAAATATGTTGTTAGACATCAATCCTTTAGGGTACCTGGTTTTTCTTTTTCTGGAAAATATGAAAAAGCAAGACACATCAGGATGGTTTTGCTGTAGTGGAGCTAGTTAAATTTATTGTGTACCTGTGAATGAGGATCTTGGTAGGGCCCCGTAGAAGCCAGGAAAAAAAAAGTGCACATGTGTGTGTGTGTGTGTGTGTGTGTGTGTGTGTGTGTGTGTGTATTTCCCATGTGCCTGTCAGCTTCTTGTGCTGTGGGGGCTTGCATGTTACTGTGATGCTGAAACCTATGCCACTGGTATTTCAGATACCAGCAGGGCCACCCATGGTGGACAGGTTTCAGTTGAACTTCCAGACAAGACAGATTAGGGAATAGGACCTGGCAGCCCACTCCTGAAAAAATTCGCCATTGAGAACCCTATGAATAGCAGAGAAGCACAGTCAAATACAGTGCCAGAAAATGAGTCCCCCAGGGTAGAGGGCATTCAGAAGATGACTGGGGAAGTACTGTTCGGATTCCCAGGGAGACAGAGAGTACCCCAAACATGGCCAGTCCCAGGAGCTCATCTAGCCCACTTGGAATCCTATGGGGCAAGATAGCAGCGGGTCAACTTTGCTGTACATCCAGGTATCTCACTTTTCCCCCCTCCCATTGAGTGGGCCAAGATGGCACCCAAGGTATGGTAGCATCTAAAGCCTGCCTGGCGCCCGATTGGTCATTTCTGATCCAACCCTGTTCCCCTGATTGGCTGACTATCAGGCCATGTAAACTCTGGAGTTGAGAGTTCAGCAGCCATTCTGAACACCATCCAAGATAAGCTCACTGGGTCCTTGCGGTTCCTTAAGGGCCCAAGGCCCATTTACTTGCCTGCCTAGCCTGGCCTTCAGCCTTCCTCCGACCTGCCTTCATCATACTTCAACCCACCTGCCACCTCTATCTCACCCCAACCTTTACAATGCTGGATATCCTACACAGACCAACAGCTTCAAAGGGCAAGCCTCCAAGAGGCAAGCCTCCGAAAGTCAAGCACAGGGCCCCGAAGTGGTGAAGCCTGCGAGCCAGAAGAGCAATGGCACCCCGGGAGTCTCTGCCCCAGTGGCAGAGAGAGCAGCTGAGTGCTTCCCTTCTCCAACTCCCCTCTCTCCTCTCCCTAATCCTCCATTCCTTTCCCCTCCTTCGTGAATAAACCCCGTCCTCCTATGCTGTGTGTGATGCTCTGTTCTCTGGCCACAGCCTCACCACCGGGTGCAGCGTCAGGGCACCCACCTCTTGCTCCCACCCACAACGCAGAGAGAGAGAAACCCCAGGAAGAACCCAACAAGTATTGCCTCCTCAAAGTAGAGTCGACCTTAATAATGGAAATGGAGTAAAGTCCCTGGGACCTCCATTTGCTAATGTGGCAAAACTTAAAATCAGAAGAAACATAGTGGTTGCAACATTGGGCTCAAACATAAAAAGACTGTGTACATGAGACAGTCTGGGGTAGCGTTTTGTTCTGTTGTATATAGGGTTGTTATGATTCAGACCTAACTCGATGGCCACACACACACACACACACACACACACACACACACACATATTCCCTGTTTCTGAACTGTTTTGATTTTAGGATTAACTATTCTGATTTGATTCATTCCAACAGGTTAAGTGTAGCATGGTAGAGTGAGTGGAAGGAAGATGTGAACACTTGTTCTCACTCTACTGTTTACTAACTTGCTGACCTTGGACAAGCCATAGTTTTCTCATTCCATGCTGTGATGATAATAATGGATTTCTTGCTTACTTGCCAGGTCATGAAGTGTGTCGAGTAAGATAACAAATATGCCAGTAGTCTACAAACTGTTGTTGTTAGGTGCTGTTAAGTCGAATCTGACTCAGAGTGACCCTCATAGAGTTTCCAATGGTTGATTGCTTCGGGAGTGGATTGCTACATCCTTCTCCCATTTTTTAGGTGCTGGGAATTGAATCTGGCTCCTCAGAGAGTGCAGTGTGGCACTCAACTAACTGAGATAAACCCTAGCTCACAAACTGTTGAGTACTATGGAAATACAAGAACTCTCATTACTTGGGGTGAACTATAGACTTTGATCAAAGGTGCTTCCAGCTGAAAGCGTTGATGGAACCTGATTCCCAGGTTTGAATTGCAAAACCTGTGAAATTCATCCTTCTGAACATCCTCTTCTCCACTCAGCTACTCACTGCTCAGAGAGTGCTGTGGGAGGCATCATCATGGGACAGGGACCCAGTGACGCCTAGGTTTGGGAAGGCAGATGACCCTCTAGTCTGGGCAGATGGAGAAGTATACAGATAATTTCAGTGCAGGGGGATCAGTGCCCTGATCTGAATAGGGACAAGGTGCTGGCAGACCTCAGCTGAGGGCCCCAAATCCAGGCTCGCAAGGGAAATTTCCAAGAGGACGTGATAGCCACTCTAGGGTTGGGTAGAGAGTGAGTTAGCCAAGAAGGCGTAGACGGGGAGGATGCCAGCCCCAGGGAGCAGTGCATGCAGACTCTGAAGCCAGGCAGAAGCATGACGCATAGCAAGAGTGGCAAGGAAAGTGTGAGCCCGTGCCTGGCCTACCCAGGACAGGAACGGGGGCAGCGTGATGACCATAAGACACACCATGTCTGCCTTCCTCAGGAGTTTGGTGTGCTAAGATCAGAGTTAAATTTTAGAAATGTCCCTCCTAATGCACTTTGAAAGGTGCACTGGAGGGGATATGAAGACCCGGTGGACAGCACTTGTAGCAACTCAGGGAGGAGTGAAGATGGCTTGACCATGAGAGGGGGTAGTGACTGGGGGCAGAAAGGCCATAGTGAGGCAAAGGCATGGTAAAATGGGAAAGTGAGAAAGACAGAGGGTTAAGATCCGAGGAGTAGGAGGCAAAACAGTGGCTGCTGATGGCCAGGACCAGGGTGTGTGGCCTTGAGAATGGTGGCTGGATGTGAGGGAGACGAAGGTCACTTTAAGTGAGGTCAAGGACCTGGGAATTTTCTGTGGCTTTTTGAAAAAAAAAATGTGGCAAACTATACATAGCATAATACTCACCATCTCAAACATTTTTAAGCATATTAAGTCCCTTGTATTAAGTGCATTAGCCTGCAGCCATCACACTGTGGCATCTGATTCTGTCAGATCTTGGAAGCTAAGCAGGGTCAAGCCTGGTTAGTACTTGGATGGGAGACTGTCTGGGAATACCAGGTGCTGTAGGCTTGGAAGTAGGACCGGGCATCCCACTCCCAAAAAACAATCAACCATTGAAAACCCTATGAAAAACAGAGAAGCAATAACAATACTGTTTCACCTGTTGTACACAGGGTCACTGTGAGTCGGACACTGACTGGACAGCACCTAACAACAACAACAACAACAACAACAACAACATTAAGTGCATTAAGAGTATTATGTGGGGCCAGCTGTGGTGGTGCACACCTGTAATCCCAGCACCCAGGAGACTGAGGGAGAAGGATCATGAGTTTGAGGCTAGCTTGGGCTATATAGTGAGACCCTGTCTCAAAATATATATGCATATTATGTCCCCCATGTGTCTGTCACCTTATTGTGCTGTGGGGGCTTGTGTATTGCTGTGATGCTGAAAGCTATGCCACTGATATCTCAGATACCAACAGGGCCACACATGGTGGACAGGTTTCAGCTGAGTTTCAGACCAAGACAGATTAGGGAGAAGGACCTGGCAGCCACTCTACAAACAATTAGCCACTGAAAACCCTATGAATAACAGAGAAACACTGTCAGACATAGTGCTAGAAAATGAGCTCCCCTCTCCCCCAGGCTGGAAGGCATTCAAAAGATGACTGGGGAAGAGCTGCCTTCTCAAAGTGGAGTGGACCTTAATGACGGGAATGGAATAGAGCCCTTACAACCCCCTTTTGCTGATGTGGCAAGACTCAAAATCAGAAGAGATATAGTGACTGCAACATTGGGCTCAAACATAAAAAGATCATGTGCATGGCACAGTGTTGGGTAGTGTCTTGTTCTGTTCTACTTAGGGTTGCTATGATTCAGATGAGATTTGAAGGTACCCAACCACAATAGGTATTAAGTACATTCACATTATTGTGCTACCATCATCACCATCTACCCCCAGAATGCTTTTCTTCTAGCACAACTGAAACTCTGTCCTCATTAAACAATAACTCCCTACCATCCCCCACCTCCCCTGCCACTGGCCTGTGATATATCATTCTATGAATCTCTGTCTCTATGAATTTCACTGTGCTATGTGCCTCATATAAATGGCATCATACAATTTTTTTCCCTCTTGAAACTGGCTGATTGCACTTAACATAATATCCCCAAGTTTTAGCCATGTTGTGGCAAGTGTCAGAATTTCCTTCCCTTTTAAGGCCAAATAATATTTCATTATATATACTTCTATCCCCTTTAAACTTTTGCTATGGCCCACAATAAGAAATGTGGTTTAGCTGGGTGTGGTGGCTTAATCCCAGCAACTCGGGAGGTGGAGGCAGGAGGATCGCAGGTTCAAGGCCAGAGGCAACCCACACAATTTAGCAAGACCTTGTCTCAGGATAAAAAATAAGGAAGGGGCAGAGGGTGCAGCTTAGTGGTAGAGCACTTGTAAAGCAGGTGTGAGGCCATGGGTTCAACCTCCAAATACTGCAAAAAGAAAAGGAAAGAAGCAACAGCAGCAGCATAAAGAAGAAATGTGGTTTACATCATGATTTATTATACATGTATATATTATGTTATTGAAATGATATTATTAGCATATATTATTGAAATGTATTGTAAATGTTTTACCCCCAAACCATCATTCCTATAGGTGAAGTACCTTGACATTACATTTTTCTGTTTCTTTCAAAACTATGCTGGTTACAATCCTCTAAATCAATTTCATGACACACTAATGGGTTGTGATCCCTCATTTGTAAATAATTGTTCTGTTTGGATGTTGAAGTTACCCAGGATGATAGCAAGACGTGGCATAGAGTGGTGCCAAAGTCTTTAATGGATACAGAGGGGCAAAACTAGCTTTACACATTTGTCTCCATGAATGGCCTATAATTTCAGCAAGATCTATTAAGTTTGGGTCTGGACTCTCAGTTTATATCTGATGTAAACAGAATAATTCATGGATTTTCTGATTTTTCCCAATTGTCTCCAGCTGGCATATATCTCTGCTTTGATTTATTCACTGCTAGTGACATTCCCCTCTACTTTTCTATCTTAGGGAAGAACCAACAAAACCACCCTCTTCATATTCATGGGCTCCCACTCTCTGATCTGGGAAAGGGGTTGGGGGTTAGGGAGGCAGAAACCTCAGCAACAGGTTGCTGTGGCCTGCAGACCTTCCAAAGGCCCCAACCATCTAGAATCACCCACAGGCAGGGGCAGCAGGCAGAAACGGGGTGTTCTGAGCCTCCAGGCTGCACGCTAAGGTGCGCCTTGCCTGGAGGCAGGAAAGCGGTGTCAGAAGCACTGAAGGCTGAAGGCGGCCTCCCACCCAGGCAGTGTGCAGAGGACAGCTGAGGCCTCTGGTTGCCACATAGTCAAGAAAGGTCAGAGAGTTTCGCTGCTATCTCCCTGCACCCCCAGCTGTTTCTGTTAAACATTAACACCCAGTGTCTGAGGGCTTCACCATCATTAATTAGCTAATCTCTGTGGCATCCCTGCAGGATGAGGTCAGAGTGATCACCATCTCAGCAGTGAAAGGCTCAGGGGATGGTGTGGAACAGGGAAAGCATTCATGTATTCCTTGGATATTTCCCACTACTGTACTACCTGTTGCAAATATGACAAAAACAAGGAATAGTCTCTGCTTTTTCTTTTCTTTTTTGTTTTTGTTTCGGGGGCCAATCTCACTCGGCAGCCCAGGCTGGCCTTGACCTCCTGGTGACCCTCCTGCCTCTGCTTCCCAAGTGTTGAGATTACAGACGTCTGGCTGACTCTGTTTTTTGCAGTTTGGCAGTTTTTAAGATGTGGGGGAGAGATGATCATGACCAAGCATTCTCAGGTGAGGACTTGGAGTTTGCAAAGGCCCAGTGATGAGAAAAGAACTTGACTTGTTCAGAAAAGTGGTCTAGAGGTTAAAAGTAGTCTATGAGGCTAGAATTCAAGGGTGGACTGATAGATAGTCAAGATTTTGATGAGGTGGATGATTTGACCAATGAGAGTTACAGGGAGCCCTAAGATACCTCATTGTGTAGGCTGGGCCATTCAAGCACCAAAGAAATGCACCTTGAGAATATCCATAAAGCTGAGCATATAGCTCTGTGGTAGAGCACGTGTCTAGCATGCGTAAATCCCCAGGTTCCATCCCCAGCACTGCAAAAACAAACAAATAATCAAAACCTACAAAACATTTTGAGTTGGAGATTCAATTACCTACAAACCTAAGGATTTTATATAACATTACTATGTATGGCACTTTATATCACTCAAGATTCTACTTCATCAATTATGTCACTTTACCTTTATAACCCAGCATTGTAAGAGTGGGAATTTACTTATCCTGGTATCTCTATTCCAACTCACTACCCCTGGCCCCTTTTCTTTGATAAAGGATCTATAGATCTGAGGATGAGTAACTTGCTCTGAGCTAACTAGAAAAAGAACCTGGATATTCTGACTCAGATCTGGGACTCTCTCCATTACTCCAGGACGCCTGCTTGGATCTAGACTCTTCCCTCCAAACCTGCTTCTTCTGCCTTGCTCTTCCAGCTCTTGCCTGGTAGGAGGACCAAGACACTTGGATCCTGAGGCAGCATTGTATATGCTGTGTCCTGTCAGATGGGCACCAAGAACTTGGTCTTTTTTTATTTCATGTCTGAGAGGGAAGAAAGGATCTTAGCCTTGACTGCCCTCTCTCTACCGCCAACTCATGAAACTCCTTCTGTGGTAGAGAAGGTGAGTGATGTAGTGGACTAGCTATGGTGTTACCTTTCTGGGTTAGAACATTTCTTTGGCATTTATTAGCTGGTAACCTCAAGCAAATGTCTTAGCCTTTTGGGCATCAATCAAGTGTCAATACTAGTAAATACCTAGCAGGATCGTTAAGATTAAGCTTGAGGGGCTAGGGATATAGCCCAGTGGCAGAGCACATTCTTAGCATGCATAAGACCCTTGGTTCAATCCCCAGCACAAAGGAAGAGGAAGAGGAAGAGGAGGAAGAAGCAGCTGTTGTCAGCTGAGCTGAGAAGGCCAAAAAAATCACTTGAGCCCAGGAATTCAGGGATAGTTTGGAAACACAGCAAGACCCCATCTCAAATGGAAATAAAAAACAAGCAAGCAAGAAAGAAATGATGCCCGATGAATTGTAGCTGACATTAGGAAGGGGCAAGGAGCTTTGGACAGGCTCAGGAGTTGAGAAGCTTCTGCAGCTTTCTCTGAGGCCCAGGGCCTTCCGCCTGCCTTCCATGGACTCTGTACTACCCAAATTACCCATTTAACCCCAAGCATACTGCACACTGCAGACCCTTGTTCTGGGTGACATGAGCTCCCAGTGTTGCCTCAGGGCATCCTGTCCTAGTGAATGGCCCCCTTGAAGAGGGGTACTTTCCCACCCTCCCAAGACTAGCTAACTTACTGCAGAAACAAATAGCTGCAATGGAACCTGGGTCCCAGGAAGAATATGTCTGGCTTTCAGCATCGAATTCCAAGGCAAGAAGAGCTTCTCAAGGTCTCACACTGACTCCCAACCTTGACTCCAAGCTGACAATCAGTGTCCCAGAAATCTCTTCAAACACTGAATAAATCCAGGAGGTTCCTGCTGATATCCAGCTTCATTTTCCTTCCAGCCTTATTCCCTAACCTACCAGAAGAGCCCCTAGGATGGCAGAGTTGATCAAGTCTCTGGCTAAATACTGATATTCTTCACCTCTTCTGCTCTAGCCTCTTGGGGTGGCACCATGGTTCCCCCAAATTCAGATAAAAAGGAAAGAGTTAGGGTGGAGAGCCGTTGGTGAGGTGCTTAATGTGGACTTCCAGCTTGTTCTGCACATCCAGTAACTGGATGGTCTAAGCTGTCTTTTTCTAGGGCAGGGTCATCACCAGACCCCTCAAACTGTGGCCTCGGTTCCTTGCCCCTAGCCTAAGTTCCTTAGATGGGCAGTACCACAGCACACACCGTATCGGAGGTGATCAGGTTCTTAGACTGGACATTTCAGCTGGTGAAAATGTGGTCTAGTCTCCTTATTACGTTTGGAGTCAAATCTTCCCCATCCTCTCTCTCCAGCCTCACCACCCACTGCTCCCTTCAGGGCCACATGAATGGGCAGATTGGTGACCGGACTCCACTCCTTGCTGCTGAAGTTCCTCCATCCTGCGATGCCTTCTCGCCAGAGCTGAATGCCTACTGAAGCCTCCCCTTCTCCTGGGAGGCCTCCCTTGCCATCCCAGCTCTAGGATCCCCAAACCCTGCTCCCTGGCTCCTTTAAAAATCCGTTCTCTTCATCTGGCCCAGATCACACCAAACCTCTGTAGAGGCAAAAGGCCTCCTTCAGGTCACTCTGTGGACTGTGTGCTTCCACCCCTGCCTTGCTCTTCGCACTGGCTCCTGTTCGTGCCTATCCTCTCCTTCGGCTGCATTGGCCTCCTGCTCAGGCTCTGCACCTGCTGGCTGTTCCCTCTGTTGGAGAACTCAACCCCCAGACTTCAGGGGCTACCAGAAAGTGACATCTAGAAGAGCAGAAGCCACTGTGTTCTAAGTGGTTTAAAACCGTGCATGGCACAGGGTGCATGCCTGGTCAATCAACAGTGAACGAAAAGCGTCCGTAGCACACTGGTTTGCATTGTCTGTCTGCTCCCTCTGTCCTTTTGCACCCTCTGGCCCCACCACGCCTCCTGAGGGCAGAGCTGTGTCTTTTATTTTGCATCTTCCTCTGCATCTAGCCAGCTTTAATCAGTGTTGACAATAGAAACAGCTCTTTCATGCTTTTCCCGCCAGGCAGGCTCAGCAGCCTCCAATGCAGAAACAACAGCAACCCTGGTCCTCCCTCCCCTGCCCCCAGCCTGGCCTCCGCAATGCTCCCAGGGCCACAGGCAGGTCTGGGCTCTGGTTTCTTCCCTGTCATCACTACTATCACTCTGAGGATTCAGACTCAAAGAAGAGGGCACCCAACCGCCTGGAGCTGCAACTGGCCGGTCTTCTCACACCTAAGCCTAGGAGAAAACAGTGTTCAGCTGAAATGATTGCTTCATTTAAAAAAGTGAGATCTTCTAGAAAGATTTATTAAGAGATCCTGACTTTGGCTGCTACATTTCAAAGATCGTGCAGACACTTAGATGATATAGTTAAATTTTCCAAACTTACCTCACCTTCCCCTCTCTCAAGTGCAAGCATTCTGCTCCTCTTCCAAAGCCCGGGCAATCTCCATATTTGGGAATCTGGAGTGGGCACTGGGGGCACAGCCCTGTCTCCTCTCTGCATCTGCTGGGAGCTGTAGTTCCCAATGAGGGATGGATACTTTTCTGGCCAGCAAGTGAGCTGTCCTTTTTCTCAGGAGGACATCTGCAAATAGAAAACCCCATACACAGTGAGGTGGAAGAGCACTACTAAGAGGCTGACCTTCTAGTTTTAGTTTTGGTTTTGAGCAGAAAACCAGAGCTTTTGTGGCTCAGTCTTCCAGCCTGTAAAATGGGAATAATTACCCCTCTCTTTTCCTAGCTTCTGCATTATTTGTTAGGTGGGGTAATTGGCCAGCATCCAGTAAGTTCTTTGAACTCATTCCAGAAAGGCGTGCTTTATAAATACAAAGTGTTATCTCTAAAGGGAAAATCATTAATTTTGATTGCCCAATGGCCTCTATAAACCAATAGTTCACTGATATATCAAGAAGATGCTGTTTAATTCCTCCTATCTTCTACCCACCCTGTTTACACGGGTTTCCCCTCATCTTGTTCTATTTTCTTTTATCTTCTCTAGTTTTATATCCTTAAGAGGAAGCACATGCTCTCTCCCCTCTGGGAAAGAAAAGCATGAGACAGACTATGTCTGCCTTATGACAAAAGCAAGACAAGAAAGTCACAATGCAGGATGACTTGGACCTGATTGGAGTGCCACCAACTTTACCTTCTTCCACCTAGTGTCTGTTGCAACAATGAACTCAGCCTCTGTGGAGATGCTGCAGGAGGGGAGATTTGTGAAGATTGTAGTAAGAACCACCATGTCTGGAGACTTGAGAGGAGAGTTTTGACACCTGGTGCTTTAGTTAGGGGACAGAGACTGGCACTGTGTGGTGGAAACCAGCGCAGGTGCATAATCAGAATGGTCAGAATGCCTTCCATGCTTTGGGCAGACTGTTTAACATCTCTAGCCTGGATCTCTTTTTCCATAAAATTGAGATCACAACATATGGTAGACTGTTTTGCAAAGGGCTGCACAAAGATTAGTTGTTACCAAAGGCAGTATGATGCAATGTCATACTTTTATTTTATTTTTTTAACTTGGACTTTTTTTTTTTTTTAATGTCATTGAGGGCCTGAACCCAGGACCTGGCACATACTTTGCAAGTGCTCTGTTGCTGAGCTGCACGCACAACTCCTTATTTGTTTGTTTGTTTATTTATTTATTTTCTCCCTTTCCCCTTTTTATTTTTTAAATTGAGACAATGTCTCACTAAGTTAAGCAGGCTGCTCCTGGCCTTGAACCTGTGATCCTCCTGCCTCTGCCTCCCAAGTCACTGGGATTACAGGTGTGAGCCATCATACCTGGCAACATGGACTTTTAAAATCAGACATACTGGTGTTGGAATTCCACTTAGATCAGCCGTGAAAATTTGATTAAATTACTTAACCCACCAAGCCTTAATTATATGATCTTTCAGATGGAGTATCAAAGATTGAGACAAGGCATGCAATGTACCTAGCACTAAGCTCGGCTGTTGGGGACTTTTAAAATAATATTTCCCAGCTAGGGTCCCTCATGACAGCCTGAGGGGCTGACCCCTAGTTGACCCCAGGGCTCATCTCACTCACTCAAAACAGCCCCTCCCATCGAGTGAGCAAAGATGGCCCCCGGCCAGCTTGACCAGCCTTAACCACCTTAATTTTGATTGGCTCCCCTCACCACTGTGCAGGTAACAACTGTCTCCACTTGGCAGTTATGTCCGTTTGCCCACTGTACCTGCCAGCTGTGTGCCCTGATTGGCTAAACCCCACCATGTGACCCCTCCAGGACCCTATAAAAGCAGGGCTCCTGGAACCCATCTTCACCCTATGATCCCTGTAGCACCACCGATCCTGACCTCTCTGACCATCTCCTGAACCTCATCACCTGGACCAGCGCTCCCGACTCCAGCAATACCATCTAGCAAGCCGGCGAGATCCCAAGCCCAGGGGCCCCGAAGAGCCAAAGGCATCTAGCAAGCCACAAAGAGCCTCTCAACTCCTCCCATCCTTGGGAAGGAGGGGGGTAAAGAAGGCGAGCCGCGAGAGTCAAGACCATCAGACTTCAACTGAACACCAGCGGCTGTGGCTGTGCCTTTGAGGCTGAGCTGTACCAGCACTTAGCCTGCAGTATTCCATGCTGCAGGCCTAGAGCCAGCACTTAAAGGGATAGAGCCTCGCTCTATAGGGGCTGCTTGCTCCTTGCTCTCCATAAGGGGAGCACCCCAATAAACCTTCCCTGTCCTTCTCCAACCATCTGAAGGTCTCCCGAGGTCCCTTCTTTCCCGACATCGGCCACGTGTTTATGTTGAGGGTTTGGCCCTAACTTTAGCCGGGCTAGAGCTAAAACCCCGACACTCGGCACACACTCATTCCTCATTGAATGCAGTTATGAATATTGTTGGTGCAGCATTGGTTTTGTATCTTACCCTTGATCATCTCACTTGGTGACAATCACAATAACATGAAAGTGCTTTTTAAGTGGCAAAGAACTGTGTAAGTGGGAGGGATGGACCACATGAAACATGCAAAGAGGTGAAGTACACCCCAAAGCTCTACTTCCAGCCTTGGGGCTATATGAGACCAAGGGTATACAATCAGTACTTACCTACCATGAACCCTAAACATATAAATTGTTATTAGTAATAGGAAGATTTTTTATTTCTTCTTTTAGGTGATGACTAATACCAATATCCAACAGACTCCCATGATATACTGTGAGTGGGCAAGTCTAGTTACAGGGCAGAATAATTATGTATAATTACATGCAAAGACCATGTGTTTATGGGCAGATGTTAATCACAATGTTAAAAGTTGTCATTTTGAATGGTGAGATTTCAGATTGTTACTTTCTTTGCACTTTTTTTGCTCTTACCTGGACCATTTTTGCTCTGGGTATGTATCATTTCAATAAAAATAATGAGAAGGCAGCCGAGTGTGGTGGCATATGTCTGTGATCCCAGTGACATGGGAGGTGGAGGCAGGGGAATCTCAAGTTGAGAGTCAGAGGCAGCCTGTGCAATTTAGTGAGACCCTGTCTCAAGATAAAAAACAAACAAAAAAAAGGGCTAGGGTGCAGCTCAGAGGCAGAGCACTTGCAAATCATGTGTAAGGCTCTAGGTTCGGAGTTCCAGCACCACAAGTAATAGTAGTAGTAGTAGTAGTAGTAGTAGTAGTAGTAGTAGTAGCAGTAGTAGTAGTAATAATAATAATAATAATAATAATAGTAATAATGATAAATGAGAAGGCAAAAAAGCAGATACTGAACAGCCAGGTCTCAGGCCATGAGCCATGGGAAGGTCCACAGGATGCTCTTTTAGCTTCACACAATGTTTTTTCTGGGTATGAAAAATGGAGTTTCTGAGAATAAGGAAGAGTTCATGAAAATCATAATGATAGTAAGTCAGAGGGGAATGGAGTCCCTTCAAGATAGCCCTGGAAAGGGAGAAAGGGAAGCGCTGTCATCTCTGTTTCATGGGCTGTAATGACATGGTGGTTTTGATCACAGGTGGTGGACACATGACTTTCCTAGTTTGCTATGGTAACATGGGATTCTTGTTTTTCCACCTTTCTTCCTCTGGTCCTTTCCATTCTGATGTCAGAAAGGGGAATGCTGAACTCTCACACTCATTCCTGCTGCCCAGGTAATCACCTTTGTCCTGAGGGATTAAGGGAAAGGTATGATAAGCCTGCCTCCAACTCGCCCCCATAGCCCATGAGATTTCAGAGCCAGATGCACAGGAGCAAACACCCTCCTCAGCAGGGCCCCAGATGGAAGGGATGATGGCAGTGTGCCTACCATGCCCAATGCCCTTCTTCCTGGAGAACTTTCCACAGCCAAGTCTGCATGCCCCTCCTCACTAAGGACAAGAGAGCTGGCTTGGGTGGGTGGGCTCTTTGCTGTTGCCACCCACAACTGAGAGTGACCTCAGGAAGAACTCAAAGCCCATGTCACTGTGTCATAGGAACAAACAGGGTTGCTACCCATGCCTTGTAGGTTGTAAAGCAGTACAACTCCAGGGGTTCCAGTCACACAGATGTGATGTGACCAGTGTCTCCTAGAGTTGTGCTGTACGAATCCAGGAAGGGTGATTTTCCTGGCCTTCTGACTTGCAGAAAAAGAGGGCTTTACAACACCAAGAGAATAGGCGCTGGACTGACTAGCACTTGACTTTTTCTTTTTTGTGGTACTTGGGGGTTGAACCCAGGGCCTTGCACCTACTCTGCAAATGCTCTATCACTGACCTGCACCTCAGCCCATTTGTTATTTTTTATCTTGAGTCAGGGTCTCACTAAGTTATGCAGGCTGCCTCTGGCCTTAAACCTGCAATTCTCCTGCCTCCCAAGTAGTTGGGATTACAGGTATGTACCACCATACCTGGCAGCTCTTGACTTTTGAAATGAGCTGAAATGTCATTGGTTTAAAAATATGCCTAGACACCCATTTCCCTCATTTGGCTAACTTTTTAGTGTCTTTCTTACTGTGCTCCAGAAGCAGCTGCTCAGTGGGGCCTTGGTTTCCTTGATGGTAGCATGGTAAGGCTCCGTTGACCTCCAAGGATCCTCTGAGTAACAGAGCTTATTAGATTGTTTCCTAGGAAACAAGGAAGATTGTTCTAGAAAGGCCATGGCAAACCACTTGTAGGCAAGAAGGTAGGCTGGGATGGCAACATTTGAAAACAGCTCTTGGTGTCTGTCTTTCCCAGGGGCGGGGCTGGGGCACCTGTCTCCTCAGCTTGTGACTGTCTTGCTCCATGTTCTCCAGCAGTGGTGCCTGGGTGTCATGGTGAATGGTGTAGAACAGCTCAGGAGATTGTTTTGCTCCATGCTGGACAGCACAGGGTGCAGAAATGAGTGAGACCTTGTCCTTGCCTTTAGGAAGGGCATGGTCAAACAGAGGAATAAACATTAAAAGGAAACACAGACATTGGGAAGGACCCACAGGAGAGGGAGGAAAAAGCAAAGCATGAGTGGGAGTTGGAAGGAAGGTATGCTCAACTTGAATCAGATGCGATCAGGGAGGTCTGGGGAGGAGAGAACATGTTATGTCTTCCAAGAGAGAGCCAGGGCTGCATTTGCCACTCCCAGGAACTTCCATGGCTCAGTCCAAATGGCAAGCTCTTGCTCTGTCATTGTGACTTCTCCAAGTGGGTCTTCTGACTCCTGGGGTTTGTGAAAAAAGGTCTCCCTAGAAGGAGACCTTCCATATTCAGACTCCCAAGAGGGCTCCCCAGGGGCTTTCAAGGCAGCTGAAGAGGAGTTTGATTTGCCCTTTTTCTATTTTGTTTTTGTGCTGCTGCTGAGTATGAGGCCATGGAATCTTCTGGGAAACCTTCAGTGCATCTGGCCTTTGCCACTGAAACTATGGGTTTTGAGCTTGGGCAGAGCCTTAGTTTCCCATCAATAAATAGGGGTAACATTAGTAACAATCATAAAGCTATCTTGCCCACGGGTTTGCTGTCAAGTTCAATAAGATGAGCCAGCATTATGTTCTAGTTAAGAAGAAAAGTGCCAGGCATGGGGCACATGCCTGTAATCCCAGCGACTCAGGAGGCAGAGGCAGGAGGATCACAAGTTTGAGACCAGAGGCAGTCTGTGTAATTTAGTGAGACCCTGTCTCAAAAAAAAAAAAAAAAAAAAAAAAAAGGGGCTGGGGGTGCAGCTCAGTGGTACACCACTTGCAAAGCATGTAAGCTTAAGGCCCTGGGCTCAACCGCCAGTACTGCAAAAAGAAAAAGAAAGAAAGAAGAGAGATAGACTGACTCTGGACCCCAAATGCCCAGGCTTAAGTCCTTCCTTGTTGTGCTGGTTTGGGGCAAGTTGCTCAGTATCTCTGTAGATCAGTTTTGTCATCTACAAAGTAAAGATTATACCAGGACTTTTATCATGGAGTTGTTGAGGATTAAAATAAGTTAAATGTTCAGCCCTCAGATGAGTGCCTCACACATCGTCAATACCATGCTATACAAATCAAGCCATCCTTACGGTTGTAAAATAGTCTTCGGGATGATTATGACTGGGGTGACCACTTCTTAGACACAGAAGCAGAGTTCTGCTGCATCTGTGTGGGGAGGAGAAAACAGAAGCATAGAGTTCTGCCCTGAACTCTGAGTCTAGGCTTTAAAGAGAGCCGTAAAAATGCCACGTAACTGATGAAAGTCTGGAACCAGGGTGGCACACCCTGGTCTGTCTTGGAAAACAGCCTCTCCACCTCACCCACATGTACCTCCTTCACTTGTGTCTGGCCAAAGGTCCACACTTGGCCTGATTACTGCCTGTGGAGCATTGGTGCAGATGGTCCAGGACCAAGGGGCTCTGGCCGGGTGGGATGAGTTTGAGGGAGAAGCTGAGGATACTATTTATTGGCTTGAAATATGGAACAAGCTTGGAGGTAGCAAGAAAGGCCAGGGTATCTTTGACCTTTGCATGCAAGAGTCAAGAGTTGGAGTTCAGGTCAGGAAGTAAGATTCTGGAAGTTGGAGGAATAAGGTTCTTCCTGCTGTTACTCATCCTTCAACATGTTATACCTTGTATCAGCCTGAGGGATTCCAGAGTCAAGGGTTCAGTGGGCTGCCACAGACTCTCTTTGGCCTTCACAGCTGCCTTGTGTGGCAAGTGTTGGCATTGGTGTGGTCAGAGACGACTGAGGCACAGGGATATTGGGTGGCTAGGTAGATGTCACCTAGCTTTGTCATAGAAGGAACCAGGATTCTACCCAGTGTCTCACAACTTCCAGTCCAGTATTCTTTGTTCTTTAGCAGCATGCAATCTTGCAGGGGGCTCTTTGCACCTGCAGATTCCAGAGATACCCTGCACACTGTGCCACACAGAAGGAAGAAGGTCAAGTTCCAGAGCTGGGGCAGGCCAGGGATAGGGATGCAATGGGCATACTGGTGTTTCATTCCCTCTGCTGGTTTTACTACAATGAAACAATCCCAATAATACAGTTATTAAATTGGGCCAGGTTTTATTGATTGGCACAAACCCTCCTTATTTCCACTCCTTGCTTTAGCCCAATGATGGGCAAATGAGAGGAGGGTAGCTGCTTTCCAAGCTTGCATCATGCGCCCTGAGTCAGAAAAAAGGATAGCTGGTTGGGTACAGTATATAATAGTTGTCCACTCTCCCACAGGTCAAACAAATTCATTCTGTTTAGGATTCTGTGTCTTACCTTGAGAAATTTTGGGTGCACTCAGACGGAGGAGATGATGGATTGAAGTGGCTGGTGTTGAGGAATCAATTTGTGAGCATGACTTTCTCAAAGGTTAGGTGGTTACATACAGGCCACATGAAGCCCTGTATGTGTAGTCGAAAGCTGAGTGAAACAGATTGGGCATGGTGGCACACATCTGTAATCCCAGCCATTTGGGAGGCGGAGGCAGGATTGCATGTTTGAGGCCAGAGGTAGCATGCACAATTTAGCAAGACACTGTCTCAAAATAAAAAAAAAATTAAAAAGTGGTCTGAGGATGTGGCTCAGTGATAGAGCACTTGCCCAGCATGTGTGAGGCCCTGGTTCAACCCCTAATATTGAAAAAATGAGGTGAAACATATAAATGGAACACAACCTTTTTGTTTTTAAACATTTTTGTTGGTGTACATTAATTGTCAAAGATAATGGGATTTCATTGTGCCATTTTCACTCATGCATGAGGAACTTTGATATAATCTTATTTTTGTATGATTCTTAGCACTTCCCACTGCTGCCTGGACTGCATAAATGTCTGGACTGCATCATTCTGCCTGCCTCAGCATCAGTCTAACATAGTCCTGGCAAAGCTGCTTCTCTTAAGGCTGTGCTGCCATCTCTGGGATAAACTTGGAATAGCAAGCTGGCTAAAGGTTAAGGAAGAGGGCTTTTCCAGGCTGCAGTCACTTAGAGGTGGTATGCATGGGGGATACAGTTGTGCTAATCTCATTTTGCCTAGGCCGATTCAGGTCAATTTTCTGCTGCTCTTTCTGCTCTCCTGAGTGTTTAGTGCAAGCTTCTAAACTCAGTTCTGAGAAACAGATTTTTTTTTCTTTGTAGCCCGATAATTATGTTACTAATGATCTTCATCATGTAACATCCAATCTAAGGCAGACCTGATGAAACATTTTGGCAACCTCAGTTTAAGCCTGATTCACACTTTCCAGGCATCTCTGCTTTGCCTCTGGAGTTTTTGGGGGCAGGGAATGAATATTGCCTGGTAAGGAAGAGCTTGGGTTGGAGCCCCTCACAATGACACTAAGAATATGTTGGTCCCAAGGATGGTGTTCCAAAGTAAATAGTGACCCAAACCACAGGGACTAGTGCTGAGCAAAAATGCCAGATTTTCTCTGTGCTCTGTCTTGCCCCTGGATTGGCTGTTAGAAAACAAAGTTAAATGCAGCTACCAATCCCATCTCTTCACAGTTGCTCTCCCTTAGTATTTACCATAATTCAACATACTATTGTATATATTTTACTTGTGTTTCTTTCTTACTTTTTCTTTCTTTCTTAAGAGACAGCCTCTCACTCTGTGGCCAGGCTGGTCTCCAACTCCTGGCCTCAATCTTTCCACATCAGCCTCCCAAGTAGCTGGGACTACAGAAGTGTGCAGCCGCGGCCAGGACTTGCTTTTTAAAATTTTTTTTCTGTTTCCTTTCACTATAATGTCAACTCAGGAAGGCAGGCATCTTTTTCCATTTTGTTCTCTGTGAGTTCTTCAGTGCCTAGAACAATGTCTTGTGCCTCTACTAGGCAATCAAAAAGTATTTGTGGTCTAAGTGAAGTCCTGGCTTCATCACCTTATATGGTCACAGGGCCCAAACTTTTTCCTCAGAGTCTGATGGACTTGATGTTTCTGCCTCAGCTTTCCATGCAGACTTTCTGCAGAGAGCCAAAACCCCAAGGGTGGCTGTTGCCTGTGCCTAGTGATATGACAAGGGGATGTATGATGTGAGCAGGCACTGGCTCTGTGCCTGACCTGTTTAACAGTATGGGTGGAAATGATTCTAGGAAGCTTTGGAGAGAGTTCAGGGAACTGGGGAGAAAGTAAAGCCAAGAGAGCCTATTATAAATGTGGGAGGCTTAGCAAAGCCTGAGCGAAGCACAGAATACAAGTGTGGTTTACATATTTGCAATTTATCAATACTGACTCTGGTCACACTTTGTTAATTTCATTACACATTGGATGCCCTTGATTTTCAAGATATCCTTATTTTACATGGACAATGAAGGTGCTGGGAACTTATGTAACTCATGTGGTGATTGTACAAGCACTGAATGCAAAGCACAGACTTAGTTCTGTCCCTGTAGAACAGTTCGTGGTTAAATGTTTGAGTCCTAAGTGCCTTGGTTTTTGTGACTTCCTGTTGTGTGTCCTTCCTCACCAGTAAAATGGGGTAATAGTTGTCCTTAACTCACAGAGATGAGGGAAGAATTAAGTAAGATTGCACACAAAGCGTTTCGCATGGTGCCGGGCCCTTTTAAGCACTCAACCCATGCGAGCTAGGCCCGGGAAGGCGGGCCACATTCAGGAGAAGTGGCCAGCTAGCACGTCTCCTTTCAGTGCCTTAGTCTCCCCTCCTGAGGTCCTGCTTGCTACCCCTGCAGAGGCTCGGGATTAGAAGCATGCACATAGCTCCACCTTCTTTACCGGACTTTCTTCTGCCAGGCCTCTACCGGATCTGGTTACTGAGGGCATCTCCAGGTGTCACAGGGCAGCTGAAGTTTGGTCCATTTGCGCCTGTCCCTGATCTCAGCGCTTGTGGGCCAGGGAGTTTTTTCCTAGGACTATGAAGGTTTCTGGGCGGGCATGCTGGGGATCATAGTGTGAACTCTCCGCTCGGTTTCTAGACTACGGTGAAGTGGAGCTGGAGACTACAACTCCCAGAGTCCTGCGCCCCCGGATGCGCGCGACCGCCTAGCGGCGAGAGCTGGCGATGGCGGCGCTGCGCGTGCTGAGACCTGCGTTCGTCCGGAGCCCGCCGGTCAAAGCGGGAGCTGAGCTTCTTCCGCTCGGGTCGCGAGGCCCGAGAATCCAGGGCCAGCTCTTCCATGGCTGCGGCGGTTCTGCGGGTCCGCGTGCAGGCTGCTGGCCCCGGCGCAGGGTTGCTGGCTAGCCCAGCCTTCGCCTTAGGTCCCGCCCCTTCCTGTCCTGGAGGAGCCCGCGGGCGGGGTGGTGAGAAGGCTGCGGCGACTCGCTGGAGAACCCGGACGTCTGAGGGGACAGCCAGGCTGGCTATGAAGAGCGACGCCTTGACCTCTGCGGCCCCCCTGAAGGGGCTGGCAGGGCCCCTGCGGAGCAGCGAGCCTGCGCGCGCTGCCCCGGCCGCGTCCCCCGCGGTGTACCTGCTGGAGGAGGCGGCCGACCTCCTGGTGGTGCACCGAGACTTCAGCGCGGCGCTGGGGACCTGCGAGCGGGCCTGCCAGAGCTTGGCGGACGACGCCCTGGCTGAGGAGCCCGCGGGCACGTACGTGCTGGCCTCAGGGCCTGGCCGGGTACTCTTGGGGAGGGGCGAAAGGTCGCAGGATTTGTGTCATTGCTAGATTGCACACTAGGAAACTTACGCTTGGTTGCCATTAGTGGTTCCTCTGAAAGACCGCTTGGTCATCCTGTGCCCGTGCTACAGAGGAGGAAACCGAGGGACTGCACAGTGAAAAAGCGGTGAAGTCTTGTAACAGGGTTTAGTGAGAACCCACAGCCAATTCTTTGCTCCCCCTTCCAGCATAGAATAGCATGGTGGAGAGGTTGGATGAGTGTTAAGTAAGGAGGCTCAGTAGCAGTGGGAAAAGGCCTCCCCTAGGTTTCCTCCCTCCCACAAGTTGCTCACTCCTGGCCTTGGCTCAACCTAGGAAGGAGGGTCAAGGCAGAGGTAGTGTTCTGGTCCTGTTGTAGGGTTGAATTAAAGAGTGAATCCGCAGGAAATTTTGTCCTGCATCGCTTTTTTTTTTTTATTGGAAAATTTTAATGTACACCTTAATGTGATTCATTCTGACATGCTTTTCATTGTGACATTTCCATATACGCATTTTGTTGTACATTATTCATATAGGTTCACCCTTACCCTCTTGTGCGCTTCCTCCCACTCCCCCATCAAAAACTTCTCTTCCATTTACTTGTCTTTTTATGGTAATATTTTTCTATATATCCTTGGGTTCCAATTCTAAGATAGAAACTTTTTCTGTAGTGAACTTTATTTTTACCTTGTCAGAACTATTACATGCATTTTCTAGACCATCTATACTAATACCATTCTTAGCTTTTTTTTTCTTTTATTATGAACCGACCTTTGTATAGGATTTTTTCCTTCTTATAATTTTGATTCAGCTCCCATCTATGAGTGAGAACATGTGGTGTTTCCCTTTCTGAGGTTGTGGTCGTTCACTTAAAATAATTTTTTCCAATTCCATCTATTTTGCTGCTAATGGCCATATTTCCTTTTTTTTGGTTGCTGAGTAGTATTCCATTGTGTATATGTACCATAGTGTTTTTTTGTCCATTCTTCTGTTGATGGGCACTTTGGTTGATTCCATATCCTTGCTATTGTGAAAAGTGCTGTATTGAACATGGAGATGCAGGTGTCTCTGTGGTGTGATGACACATCTCCCTTTGGGTCAATTCCCAATAGTGTTATAGCTGGGTCATACAGTAGATCAGTTTTTAGTTTTTTAAGATACTTCCATATTGATTTCCACAGTGGTTGGACCAATTTACAGCTCCACCAACAATGTGAGAGTGTTCCCTTTTCTCTGCAACCTCGCCAGCATTTGTTATTTGTTTTATTGATCTTGGCCATTCTTACTGGTGTAAGGTGAAATCTCAGAATTGTTTTAATTTGCATTTCCCTAATGGCTAGGGATATTGAGCATATTTTCATGTGTTTCATGGCTTTACGGACCTCTTCATTTGAGAACTGTCTACTCAGTTCCTTTGCCCATTTGTGTATAGGGTTGTTTTTTGGGGAGTTTTTTCTTGAGTTCTTTATAAATTCTGGTAATTAGACCTTTGTCTGATGTATAGGATACAAAGATTTTTTTCCCATTCAGTGGGGGTTTCCTTGACTCTGTTAATTGTTTCTTTTGCTGTACAGAAGCTTTTTAATTTCATGTAATCCCATTTATCTATTCTTGTTGCAATTTCTTGAGCAATTGGAGTCCTATTAAGGAAATACTTTCCTATGCCTATATGATGGCGTGTATTGCCTATCTTGTCTTCTATAAGTTTTAAAGTTTCTGGTTTTATGTTGAGATCTTTTACCCATTTTGAGTTAACTCTCGTGCATATTGAGAGATGTGGGTCAGTTTTAATTTTTCTGCATGTGGATGACCATGTTTCCCAGCACCATTTATTGAAAAGGCTGTCCTTTTTCCAGTTTACTTGCTTTGCTCCTTTGTCGAAAATCAGGTGGCTTCAGGTGTGTTGAGGTATTTCTGGGTCTTCTATTCTGTTCCAGATGTCTTTGGGCCTATTTTTGTGCCAGTACCGAGCTGTTTTTGCTACCACTGCCCTATAGTATAGCTTGAAGTCAGGGCTTGTGATTCCGCCTGCATTAGTTTTACAGCTTAAGAGTGTTTCGGCTGTATGTGGTCTTTTGTGGTTCCATATGAATTTTTGGATCATTTTTTTCTATTTCTGTAAAGTCAGTCAGTGGAATTTTAATGGGTATTGCATTAAA